>JAXGGA010002170.1:0-129164 GCA_038373865.1 Uloborus plumipes | reverse complement strand
TTTAAAAGTTTTAATAAAGCAATGCCAGTTCACAAATGTTTGAAAAGAAGAAAATTATACAAAGAAAATAATCTTAAGGGAAACTATTTATGAATTGCAATAGTTTTATAATTTAAATATACTTCATTTTTATTTTAAAAGTGAGAATGATAGTGTGTTTAAAATATCAAGCAATTTTTTTTAATGTACTTTTTTTCTCACTTTCTTTGATAGTTTCATATATTTAGACATCAACAGTACAGTTGAATGAAAGAGCTGAATAGTGTTTTTGCATAAAAATATAAAATGTATTCCTTTTCTATTGTGCTTGTTACATTTTGAAATGTAGGATCACTGTCAGTAATTTTTAGAACTAGCACTCAACTTTAAGAAACTTTGAAACAGTTAATGTATGCAAAAGAAACTTTGAAACAGTTGATGTATACAATTATTTTCAGGCAGTAAGTGATTGATAACAAAAACATAGAAATTGCAATAAAATTAAAGCTATTGTTACTCAAATGTATTAATTGCTGTGAGCTTAGAATCAATAACACAAGAAGGGTTAGATCTGTGGCACACTTAACAAATAATAATTAAAAGTGCAAGGAAATGAAAACAATTTTTTTAAAAGATAAATTTATTGGTAAAATATAAATTTATTACATGATACTTCAAGCAAAAGAGTGAAGAAAGAAAATTACATTAGAAATTGACAGTTTCAGACATAGAACACACAGTCAAAAACCCTGCTCATATCCAAAAAAAAAAAAAAGAAAGAAAAACAAAGAAAGAAAAGAAAAGAAAAGGAAAACGAAGGAACTCCCTAAATGAAGCAGATTGTAAGTAAACAATAAATAAGAATTTGGTTTCTTGCTCTTTGCTACAGAACTATTCAATTAACTTCAATCAAAGCATTAAAGCCATATACGGAAGAATATGTATCAGCTCCTCATGACAACATGGTATATATTTTGAAGATATTCACATTAACACATAACACATATTTTTAAATATTTTCAATATCAAACAAAAAAACAGCATAAACAATTAGACAAATGAAATAAAACTCGAATTTGAAATGAAATTGAAATTTCCTTTGCTAGTTTGCACTGAATCATCTTTTTTTTCCTCTTGCAGGAAACTTGTTCATTCTTTATTTTAAAGAATATGTTTTTCTTATGGTAAAGTACATAAATGTTTACTTAATTATTTGTCTTTTTTCCAATAAAAATATAAAGTGTAATAAAAGTACCAAGGAAGTTTATAAAACACAAAAAGCTAAACTCTTAAAGAATTAAGGTTCTGTGCTGTTGAAACACTATTTTACGGAGATGTATACAAAAAGCTTCCATTCAAGAAAAAACAAGAATTCAAAGGGCTCAAAGCACAGTTGAAAAATGTTCCCAAATTCTAAAAGAAAAGGCATTCAAAAAAAAACAATATTAATTATAATGAACAATTTTCGACAAAACATTGATGACTACTTTTGATACAACCCATGACTCTGTAAAAGGATACTGATTTTTCTCAAATGACTCTCATTCTGGGCAGGGTTTTTAAAAGTTGAAAAGCTGCTTTCTTATTTTACAAAAAACGATTCAAATAATTCCATTTTGTACAATTGAGGTTAACCAGTCGTATACCCAACTTCAACAAAATCTAAGAACATTTTCCTAAAACAACATCACATTTACAAAGAGAACAAATATCTGTCTTACACACATTTTATACATTTATTTACAATTGTATTCTAAAGTCTGAGATATGAATTCCCAAAGCTCTTATTGTTTCCCATTATTATATCACTTTTTTGTGCTACCAAAAATCAGGTAACAAATCGATCGGGTCTCCTGCGCATCAACACGACGGAATCCTTCAACTCGGGATGTTCCGGATGCAGCCAGTTGCTGTGGGGATGCGAAAAGGAGGCTCTTCTTTTCCTTTTGCTTTGGTCCAAATAGCTGGAGAACACTTTCTCCAGATTTAGGAAAGGCACTTCGAAGGCTAAAGAGAATAGGAATGCCAGACCAAAAGTCACACAAAGGTGACTCAAGTAGAGATACACCTGGAAATAAATTTAAAAACTGAATAAATGGACTATAAAAAAATAAAATAAGGTGGAAACAGTTTTACCAATTATGCATTTACACACTTTAAGTAAAATTTATTTCTGAGGTGGAAATATACTAATGATTTGTTAATCGCTATCCTTTATCAATTAGTCTTCGTATGGCTAGTGATGACGGCTAATTTTGCTCTTTACAATATATTTGTGATAGATTGTTCTATTTACAAAGTTCAGTTTACCACTGAAAGTTACATTATTTCAGGTGGTGTAGTAAAAGCTATTCGTACAAAGCTGTTTAACATCCATTTCTTCTCTCAAATTTTTAATTTCAATTTTATTCCCTGCCTTAGAATCAACATCAGTACATAGATACTAAGATTAACTGCAATTTTTTAGCATTGTAATCAAAAAATCATGAACCCATTTTATTTTATAGCTTTTAGTGCAAACCAAGCAAACATGAAGGCTTCAGATTATAAAAAATATTTTTTACGTTTTCTTTTGAAAGTTTTTTGTTTTGAAATGTATTTGAAACTTAAAGCCTATTTATCTGGTTACCTATCCTTGTTAAAAACTTTTAAAAAAATAATGTCACGAGAATAAAAATTACCACACTAAAAAAAATACTCAAAAATAAAATAAATCTTACAACTAAAATCGAACCAAAAAGTATGAAATAAAATATTTACATAATTACTTAATTATAAACACTCAAAAATTAAAGTTAATATCATTATCTTAACATTTAGATTAACAGCATTACCACTCTAAAATAGAAATCAAAATAAAGCACTAAATTGCCAGCAAACACAGTAATATATTTACCACTTTATTTTGTCTTATGATCTTATACTTTGATACTTAATTGAATTAGTTCTGAATACAAAAGAAATTAAAACATTGTATGTTCATTTAATGCTTTTAAAATGTATTTTAAATGGTCAAATAGATATCTGCACAACTGCTTGTTATGTGAGTAGCAGAACAATTTCGTCTTCTGCAGCACTTTAATAATTAAAATTATATTATTTAAGAAGATATTTTCAAAAACAAGATGCAATACTTATTAAAATATTAAAATATTAAATTTATATCATATTAAGAAATTGATACAATTATGCAGAGAAGAGGAAATTCATCATTTAACTTACAAGTGATGAAGAAAACAGAACAATTTTTCGCAACACTGGAAATATCTGTCTTCAAGTATCACATTTAAAAATATTTGCAAACACTAATTATTCAAAATATTTGTTTAAAAAATACACACATGTGTAATGAGTAAACATGTATGTTTTTCTTTTCTTTTTTTCCAAAACTATACAGTGAAATAATTATGCTAATGCAGAAGAACTGTAAATATATACTAACTGAAAATAAAGAAGCGGAAAGTCATTCAAACTATAAATCTTTAAAAAGAAATATTTTTAAAGAATTATGCTTCGAAAACTTGATTGTTTCATTTTTCAAAGTAACTATTTTAAAGTCGAACCTCGTCAATGCAAGGTTTCCAAGCTAATGTGATAAATTTGCAACATCTTACTTTTGAAACATATCTAAATTGCAAGGGTTTCTAATTGTAGCTCAGATGCTGCACATAATGTAGCAAGAAAATATTTCTTGCCACAGAGGAAAACAAAGAATGTGATCCAGGTTAAATATTTATTCAGGTGTGATCTTGAAACTCAATAGCCTCCAATTTAAGTTGTAATACTTACTCAAGTGTCATTGAAACTCAAGAAACATCAATTTACCTCCCCAGGCTTTAAAGTATTTTAGTGTGAAGTTAAAATGTGATTTTCATGTTCTGGTAATAATGGTTTGATGCATTAAATCATAATTTTTAGTGAAATACTATTTAAATTCAAAAAAAAAAAAAAACTAGCACAAAATTTAATGCAATACATAATAGCTAATCATATAGAAATGCCATTTTATTTTTCCCACTTTTTTTGCAGTTGAAATCTGAATAGAAAACAGTTATCTGCAATTAGTGATAGTTATTTTGCAACTTAAAAAATTGCAAAACAAAAAAACATTATCATCAAAATAACTTTTACATAATTAAAATACATAATACTAAAAGTTTTTCACAGAAAATTTCAGTAACACTAGAGGTTTTTTTCTTCCTTTTGAAACTTGCTGGCAAAGGCTCACAAAATAAATACCAAAATACTCACACGATAAAATAATTAACAGCTTTTTTAAGTAAAGAAAACTTTTAACCTGTGTGTGTATTTCTTGGGAAAAAAGCCCAATGAAAAAATTGTAACCAGTTAAGAAAACCAGTATTGTTTACAATCTAGATGCAAATACATTATTCTCAGTTTTTTACACAATCATTTACAAATTTAAAATTTGTTTACGGGGAAACAAAACTAATATTATAAACAGAAGCAAATATACCCACAGCTCGGTATTGACATCCTGAGATCCTGACTGCAGTTTCGTCCTTATTTTAAACTCCTCAGTCAGGAATGGCCAATGACAGAGCTGGAGGCAAATATCCTCTTATTGTAGCTAAGGTAGCCAACAAACTGGTGGATAAAACAAAATTACCTTACCAGCGAGAGCCCGCAAACCATGGTGCAGCTCAACACGAAATTTGAAGGCAAATGCTGAGTAATATGCAATGAGTTACATCCCGGGCTATGAGCAGTTCTGCTATAGCCCTGGCTTATAGGTGGTAACTTATTACATAATATTATTAACAGTTTGGCAAAATATGCAAACACTTTCATCAATTTAATGCTGCAAAAACAAAACACTGCACACAAAATATAAATACATTTATAAAAGAAAAAAAATAACAAAAGCACTTACCACTACATACTGACTGAAATAGAAAGGAGATCTGACATAGCTGGCGTACAAATACATCAACAATGGGTGGATTAGGTATGCTAAATAGGAGAGGCGGCTCAATGGCACAAATCCATGCCAAGACAGTATGTCATTTACTATACCTGAATGTTAAAAGACAAGTGTTTAGAAAGAAAATGGAATGATCAAGAAAATGTAGTGAAAAAATACAATATGAAATGAAATACAATATGAAATGACTGGGAAAAAACAAGTTGTAATAGAAGCAGGACATACAAAAAGTAATTACATCTGAGATGTCTCATTTAAACAAAAAAATTATTATTTTCTCATATTAATATTATGCATTTGTTTTGTTTAATTCATCAACTTAATTTATTTATAACAAAATAATTTCAACTGTACCCTTCAATGTCATACTTCTGGACGTACGCCCCCCCCCCCCTCAAAAAAAGCTTTACACACCCTCCTTTTGGTAGTAAAAACTTCATACGGTATTTTTACATGGTTTTGTAGTTGCTTATTTGATATCAATTAAACCCGTAAAAATTTGATTATTAAGTGGGGGTCATATTCTATTCCTCTCCATTGTGGGTACACCTGGGTGGAACATACAAAAAGTAATTACATCTGAGGTGTCTCACTTAAACAAAAAATAATTATTTTAGTCTCATATTAATATTATACATTTGTATAGTTAAATTCATCAACTTAATTTATTGGCCAACTACCAATAGCCTAACTACTAATTGGACTGATGTTGCTTACATATCAGTAAAAATTTGAGTTAAATTAGGTCTTTGAGCCAAATTTCTTGATATACAACGCTCCAAAAGCGAGCTTTAGGCTATATTACGTTGCTCGAAGGGGGGTGGGGAGGGGAGGTGTCGTAACCTCTATGAACTCCTCTGGATCTGTGATTGATTAACAATGATGCTTCAAGAATCTTGTTGCAAACTAAAGTGATTGAGAATAACTCTCCTTCTAACTTCTACTAAGCAGTTCAATGGTCAATGACGGCATTTCCCGACAACTTCCAAAGTTTACTTTTTACTTATGTCAAAATTGTAAAAAAAAAAAGCATCTTTTTCAGGTCAATGGTCAAAGAAATGTAGCTACAGGTGAACTTATTAAAATAGCTCTAAAATTATGTGAAAGTACAAACCTCCATGTCCAGCGTAGCATACTATAACTAACCAAGCTACACCAAGAGACCAAATTGTTCTGCTAGAAGTGGCATATGCGACTGACACTTTCCAATCTGGCAACTCTCCACTATTCCAATTCCATGTACCATAAATTACAAGTAAGCAGGTAATAGTAGAAGAAATCCAACCGAAGATTTGAACACACTGCAAGATAAAATTAAAGTATAAGGATACCTTTGCAAATACAAATAGGTTCAGAAAAATAGAAAATGTTTCAAATCCTATTGCAGTCAGGGGAAACATATGATAGTTTACAGAGAGGGGGGAAGACCTAAAAGAATTATAAATATTTTAAAATACATCATCAAACTCCCACTGGATTCAATATCTTGTGTTGAATGCAATTTTCAAAAAACTCTTTGTTTTAAAGACAAAATTTTAGATTCTTTTTCAACAGAAATATTAAGGAAGTGCTGGGGTTTGTGAACCTTCTTCAGAAATTGTTCAAAAATAGAAGCACTAAAAGCTCATTTTATACTGTCCTTAGAAAATTTTTGATACTAATGTTTCAAAAATGCGGATTTAGGTGTTAAATTAGGATTGAGGTGTTGAAAGAGTAAAGGTAGGTTCTTTCCCTCAGAATTTTTTTGAAATTACAAGGCGTAAAAATGCACTTTTAGGTTAAGCTCAACGTTACGGGAGGGAAAAGGGTTTGGGGATGCTCAATTTTTCATCAATGACACTCAAAAAAACAATTTAAAACTATCTCTGGAGAGATAGAAAAGGAATATTTGGAAGCTCTCCCTCTTAAAAACACCTTTTAAAGCTATCTTTGGGAACATTAGACAAGAGAGGGGGTCCCCTATCAAAAGTTGTTAGCAATCAAAGACAAAGAAACATTTTTTTAGAATATGTTAGGCCATGGTAGGAGAGAAGAAGCAGGTGAGCGGCAGCTGTCCAACAATACATTTTGAAATTAAAAGCCCTAAAATTAAAACTTTAAGTTATCTTTGGTGACATTAAAGGAGTGTGGGGATCAGTGGCTCCCACCACAAATTTTCCAAAATTTAGGACTTAACACCCAATTTCCAGCTCTCTTCGGTTTTATAAAGGGAGTTATCCTTTTTTGAATTGGTACATAATCCCGATATGTGAACTTGATGCTTGATGGTACTGGTCTCAGCTTATGTGGACTCAACTTTCAAAAGTAAGACATGATTCAAACTTTTTTCAGGAGCTTTTGTGAGAACGCCCCTTTTACATTTAAACATTCATAATAATCATTTATCATTCCAAGCTTTAATGCCACAATGATGCACTATGCAAAATTTTTTTTTATATAAAAGACTCAACAATAGGCTTTTTCCTGATAAATTTCAACTTCTTAAACTTACCTTAGTAACAGATATTTTTTCCTTAGCAGCCAACAAAAAGCCTGTTGCCATTCCCACACAATAAGCGGCATAATGAGCATAAGGTTTATAACCAATTGTGTTGAGGTATTCATTAATATCCCTGGAAAAATATGAGTAAAAATATAAGACTTGGAATTTAAATTTTGAAAATGCTAAGTTAGGAGGGAGAAAAAAGCTTACTTTGGATCAGGAAGAGAAAAAAGAGATACTGGAGGTAAATTATACATAAAGGTCAAACAGCCAGTAGTAGCCATGGATGATAGAATGCCAAGAACAATAAGTAACATACCAACTTTGGGTTTTCTGTTGATGAAAATAATTAGAACATACAGCTGATATGTTAGTGAATTTAACATCTACAGTAGCGAATTCTGTTTGATTAATGAATACTTACCTATATAAAGCCAGAATAATTACAGGAGAGATAATGTAAAACTGCATGTCACAAGATAAAAACCATCCATGAGGAACACACTAAAATTATAAGATATGGATACAAACAAGGTTAAGGGATTTGGTAATTAATTTCCTAATGTAAGAAAATTGCTTTATTTAAAATTTAGTGTTTAAACACAATACAAAATATTTTAAATGTCTCACAAAAAAATATACACAGAAATGACAGTGAGATTCTTGCATAATTTCAAAAAGTAGACAAAAACACAACCTGTTGCAAATTATTATTAATAACACAATTTATTTATTAATTGATTTATTTTAGAAAATATTCCAAAAAAAAATACAAAGAAAAAATATAAGGAGAAAGACAAAAAAACCTACAATGCCCATTTCCTTTCCCATAGTCTATCTCTATTTTAACAAATTACTTAAAATGTTCTGTTGAGGACTAGACACTTTATAATGTTGCAAGAAATAAAAACATTATAACAAAATGGACAAAATCACTTTGGTTCTTTCAAAAAGCATTTTGTACAGTAACTGTACAAGTTGGCAAGTATGCAATGTGATATTTCAGGAATTTTTTCACAAGATTATTTCCAATCCTAGTTTTAAAAAATATGAAGTTATATAGAAGTAAAAAATGCAACACAGTAAAAATTTTGAATATTGAACATATTTAAATTTATAAAAGTAAAAGGTATTAACAAAGCATTAAAAATTTTAAAAACTCTTTCATATTAAAACTGTCTTAGTTTTTATAGCTATCATCAGTGAAAGACACACACACATTGAGAAAGTCAATCTCACGGTTATTACAATGGTAATGCAGACCACAGTGACAGTTTATAAAATGACAATAAATCCTATAAGTCCTTTTTATAAATTTAACTCCCTTTTTCTTTTTTTGAATTGGAAATTTGATTCTTTAATTCCTTAATTTCATATGCTTATTCTTTTGGATCAATTTGTAATGTATTTGCTGTAAAAACAGGGGAAGGGGGGGGGTATACTGCCAGAAAATTGGGTAATTTTTCACTTTCAATAATAGCTTGAAGAACACAATCCCTAACAGAGGACCTGCGGTCTCACAGATCAATCAACTATTACTGCCACTACTGCTCCTCTACTGCTTCACAACTCCACTACTGCTATTATATTGAACTGTTTCCCCAATAGCTTCTTGTTTTGAGACCTCAAACACCACCCTCAAAATTCAAAAAAAAAAAAAAAATCTCAGGTAAATAAAAGTTCAAAGAACATCTAAGGGAAATAACAGGATTGTATCTTAGTTACACGATTTTTTTAAAAAAAGGAAGAAAATATCGGGGTCTCTGATACCTCACATATCCTGTTACATCCTTCTTTTTCACCTCCGTAGCTAAAGCTTTAAAACACTATCACATCTTCCCATACAGAAAAATTCAATTTCACTACACATTGATCAAACTCTGACAGTTTTAGGTTTCTATCTGTTATATAACAAGAACTAATGACTTACAGTTTTTGCTGTTGGTATAAAATTTGAAAAATAAAACAAGTTTGTCCACCAATAATTCTGGCAACCGCTAACAAAAGGTTCTAAAGTCTCATGCCAAATAGGTCCACTTCCAGCTAATGGTCCAAGCAAAATTACTCCAGAAATCATAAGAAATGCTGGAGTTAACCTAAAAAAAGATTTATTTATCATTTAAAATAACAATTATTTTGTTAACGTTTTAAATCAAAAGGAGATTTTCAATTACAAGGACAATTTCAACAAAGAGAAGAATGCTTTGCACTGAAAAATTTGAACCTTACATTAAATAATTAAATTATAGTTTAAAAAAAAACTAAAAAATATGCTTTTAGAGTGACTGATTTCCCTCTGATTTTCAAAAATATTGAATATCTGCTGTTTACATGCACTTACAATAAATACATCAACATGTAATACAGTTCAGCCTTCAATATTAATGATAGTATTAAATATATTACTTTTATATTTGTAAAGAACATGAATTTTGTCTTTTCTTCAGAGTAACATACATACATACATACATACAAACACTCACAATTTTTATTTGATAAAATGTATTTTGATGTGCTGTCAAAATACATGTGCTGATGTAAAGAAATATATTAGCTGCATTGTTGAAAAGGTGCTACAACTTTATTTATTCACTTATTTACTTTTTATGTATTTATTTCATCAGATGAGAAAGGTAACTTTTGTGTTTAGAAATAAGTTCTAAATGCTAAAAACGTATGTTTAACATAATTTGCATTCTCAGATAATTGAGAGAATATTGATCAGATGTTAGAATGTTGGTGTCCGTATACAGGAAAGTAAGCTCGTTTAGTTCTTGACAGAACTTCTTGTTATAATAGTGTTTGAAAGTTTAACTAAGTACAATGCTCTTTATAGTTTGTATTCATTAATGAAAACTGCAGGAATTATTAAATGAAAAAATATAGAATAATGAAAAAGGGTTAGGGAGATGAAGGGATTACGTAACGAAACGCTAATTTAGAGTAATTTAGGTTCAAAGTTTTATTGTTGCAGCTTTTATTTTCTGGTTTTGTCGTTAAGTGAGTCATGTGAAATTAGCCTAATGATATCTATTTTCTAGTGTACCAAGTTTTATTTGCTTATCTGTATCCATTGCTAACCTGTGTCCAGATTGTATTTTCAAAAAATGTAACATCGCCCCTTCATCCACCAAACCCTTCAATTCTTTGAAGCAATGTTTTTCAAAGTATATTTGGTGTTCATTTCATATAAGAGTGCACTTCTGGGCAGCATTCCCTACTATTTACCTTGATGGTAAATATTACTTTAAAAGTTACAATTCTAAATTTTGCAAATAACTCCAGTGGTGGAAATTAAATTCAACTCTAAAACTCTTTTTGAGATTGATAGCTTTTTCTTTAAAAAACTTTTTTTGTGATACCAAAGAGATTATTTATTGAGGATACTTTGTTCCTCCCAGAAGCTTCCCTAATCTTAGTAACCTTGCTAAAAGCTAATAATTCATTCATTGTACACACGAAAGGTTAAGATTCCTTGGATGAATGATGAATGTAAAGTGAATTCCCAATTATCCACTAAATGGGGTAACAGGATAACCCCGGATAAGAGAATTTTACCAATAATGCGCAAAATAGGTAAAAAAACACTATACCAAACTTCTGATTATTATTTACGCATCAGGAGCACAATAACCGCAGATAAGAAAATGATACAAATAAGAGCTAAAAAAGTGAAGAGCTCTTGCACATACATTTTATGCAGTTAAAAATTACAACTGTACAATAGGGTGGGGTGAAAAATAAAAAGTTTTTCAGATCACCTTCTAATAGTTGCCAAAAGTTGTCTTTGGTGATAGTTAGCTTTTGTGCAAAATTTGAGAAAAATCGGTTAATATCCTCAGGGGGCGCTGCGATCGCAAAGTTTTATCATAGCTTTTATCGGGATTTTATGGTTAAAATATGAAAAACAATGCCGTTAGCTAATCTCATCGCATTTTTTTTACTCATAAGATATATTCATGCATTCAAAGCATATGAAATAACTCACAAAAAATTATTTTATATTGATATATTTATATTTCAAGCATTTAAAAAGAAACAAAAACGTGAAAAAAAGTGATTTTTTTAAAATATAAATATATCATATAAAATAATGTTTGTGAGTCATTTCATGCGCTTTTAATGCATGAAAACATCTTTTGAGTAAAAAAAACGCAAAGAGACTAGTTAAAGGCATTCTTTTTGATATTTTAACCATAAAATCCATACTAAAGCTATATTAAAACTTTGCGATCGCAGCGCCCCCTGAAGATATTAACCGATTTTTCTCAAATTTTGCACAAAAGCTAACTATCACCAAAGACAACTTTTGGCAACTATTAGAAGTTGATCTGAAAAACTTTTTATTTTTCGCCCCACCCTACTGTACAAGTATGTAACAAATATATAACAAATATGTAACAAACTACAAACATATTACACACATATTGCACATCCATAATGAAAGGGGCACATCATTTTTTTTAGTCTATGGCACTTTAATGCTAATCCAATTTAAAAAGTGCCCTTTTCATTTTTGGTGTGATATGTGAGCCAATTGTATAAAACGATCAACGTAAACAGATCAAGTTAGATTATGCCAAAAGAATTTAGGGAAATTAAGGGGTATTTTACAGAGCAAAACTAGCCCAGTCACTCTTTGACAAGTGTAAGGAGTGTAGATGTAAAAATTGGGCTTCAACTTAGCAGGTTTTGGTGACCTTCAAAGGTTTGATATCATTGGAAGGAAAAGGAAAGAATGAAATAGGAATGTCTAAAACTTGATTTTGTACTTGATTCGTTGAAATGAGCGACTTTTGCAAAATTCAGGGAATTACTGCAGATTTTTTTTTTTTCTAAAGCGTTCAAGTCAAGATAATCAAGAAAGCTGATAACTCACCTACAGATAGTTAAGAGTTTATAATATAATCCTTTGACGCATTTTTGTACAACTCCTTAGTTGTTGATTTTAATTTTTAAAAAATTAAAAAAAATTAACTCTCAAATATAATAAATTCGCAAAATCCCAGTTAAATTTGAATCAGTTTTTAAAAATAAACACAATTAAAGCAACAATTTCAGTTTTATCTGTACTAACCAGTTGTTAGCTTAGTATTCTAGTTCAAAAATCAAACTTGCTTCGAGAAAAACTCACCTGCAGTATCTGCGCACATAAAAACCCACAATGGAAAAGTGTCCATTATTCAGTTCTAAATAGCTGAAGGCAGTGTATACAACAAGAAGACCACTACAATATAAAATCAATTAACATTAAAAGCAACACAGGAGATACTTAAAAAGAAAATTAATCTATACAGAATTATACAAAAATATGATACTAAATTAATGTTATTTCTCAAAATAATGTACAGAAAAAAGAAAAACAAAATGCTAGAGACAGTATTACGCATAAAATTGTATAAAACATTGTGTTACATGTGACAGAATTCAAATTTATACCTTAAACTACAAGCACACCTCATTAACTACCATTTTACCGACTGTAATATTAGCGGGGGGGGGGGGATATTTAATGGGGTATTTTGTACTTTACTGCAAAGAACAAAGTAATAATACAAAATTTGAAAGGATTATATTAAAATTAAAAGAGCTCCTTTTGAATACAATGTACATTGGTTATAACATTGAAATTTTCAAACAATGTGGCACTTAAAAAGGAATGAAACAAGATTATAGCAATAAGAAAGATTCATTTATTTCTACATGGGGTAGGTGCAAACTGCAGAGCTTTAATCAATTCAGAAAACGTTATATTTTTTGGCATTAAATTACAAACCCCCAATAACGTTTTTATAACAACCAGCTACAATTCCAAAATGATTTATCATTATAACATGAGAATATTAAGGAAGCCAATCAAGTATCAAAAATTGTGTTTATCAACAACTACAGTGAAAAAGTTAATAATTGAAAAGACCAATTAAAAATTGTTAATTATCATTAATTCATCAGCTTAAATTCCTGAAGGTGAACTAGTAAATCAAATGATTCAAAAGTAAGGGATCACAAAATTGTTACTATACTATAAATATAGATTATTTATTACCTTAAGAAGAAAAACGTATCAGCAGCAAAAGCAGAATTTAAAACAACTTGAAATGCCAAATTTGCCCCAAGGTCACGCACTTTATTTAAACCAGCTGTAAAATATTAAATCCATGATTAATTTACACATGTCTTCTACATTTATGATAAATGAAAAATGCAAAAGATTACTTTTAAATCTTTCAAAACTTTTACAAGTTTCATACAATGTATGTTTTAGTACAGCTGCATTAAAGCCTTGGCAGTTGATACTTTAGCAACTAAGTCATTTTGCTGATTATCTAATCATAAAAATTTTATAGTCAAAAGTTTCAACTCCAAAAATTGTTTGCTTTACATTGTAAGTTGATACATGACTACATAATGCAAACATAGATCTTCAGTAAGAGTTTATTTTTCTGTATTACAAAAATTAACAAATAAAATTAAAAGAAAAGATGGATTTTTAATTTTGAGAAGTAGTAATCTCAATTAAAGGTATATCAACTGGCAATGATTTTCCACATATTTTGAAAGCAATTTATTTGACTGTTTGGCCCCTCGAGATATAAGAAGGGGAGTCCTAACTGCTAAGCTTTCCCATTATAATGTTAGGAGCCATTGTTAATCATGAGAGTCATAGAATTTGGCGATCATAGAGAGCAGGGACTTAGCTGATTCATCGTTTTTTGTGGTGAAAAAACTGTAGCTAATAGGAAAAAAACCCTTTAGTTTAGCCTTCTATTTTGAATGTATTAAATGTAAAAGACGTGGAACTAAGATTGAATCTGAATAGGACACTGCTTTAGGTATTTACAAAATAGCAATGCAGAATTTTAAAGCAACTCTGTATAACTGCCCCCTCTCCACTTTATTTATCTTAAAGCTCTGACCGTTCTGACAATTAACTTCTTTCAAAATATATTCTTTCCTTGTAAGTAAGACATGGCGCATTGTTAATTTTGGCAATTATTTATTATTTTTACATTTTTTTCTACCGTTATGCTTAGCCAATATTACATGGAAGGTAATTTGGTAATATACATTAATTTGTCTTTCTAATGGACTTCAAACATAACTAGCTGAGAAACAAGACTAAACTTATATTTAAATGAAAAATAACCCGTTAAAAAAAAAACCAGCTAGCTGTTGAATAATGTAAAACATCCCAATAAAATAATTCACCAAAAAAATTTTTATTGAATCATAAACATGTAGTAAAATAATCAGTTAAATAAATGTATTGAGTCATAAATAAACCCAAATTCGAAAATCAGAAAAAAAGAGAAAATATGGAGGCAATGTGAATGTATTTTTTCAATTTTCAGCAAGGTAGTATCGATAGTATCACCATTTTCAAAAGTCTTTGTTTATGTTGATTTTCAAAATTCCACAATATTATTGAGTAGTTTAAACTTGCAGATTGGCTGGAAAAAGTCTACCGATCATGTGAAAGACTAATTCTCCGCTTAGGTTAGGGTTACCAATGCGCAATCCGCTTATATTCAGGGGTGATTGTGAGTTCATAAAAAAATACCTGAAAGTTTTAAAGAGAAAATGTTTGTGTGTGTGGGGGGGGGGGTGTTAAACCAAGGCCCATATTACTTAAGCATATCTAATTTTATAATTATAAACATGTAGTAATTAATTTCCTTTCATAAACAAACACATTTAAATTAGAGCTTCAATTTTTCACTGTTTGACATTTTGATTTTCATAAAAGACACAGAATTTCACTCAAGAATTTTAAAGTTATGGTTTTTTAATACAAATAAAAATATATTTCATTTATTTATCTCCTAACTAAAGGTAATAAGCATCAAAAATGAGAAAAATTCGATTCTCATATTGGATGCAAATAGATTGCATTTTTTAAAATGAAGGCATCAAAATAAAAAAGGTGCAAATAAAATAATGGATTGAAGTAAAAAATAGAATGGCATCTGAACATTTCTACTTGATGAATATTATTAATAATTATCGGAAAAATCATCGAAACTTCGAAAAAGAGAAAAAATTCCGAAGGTGGAGAAGATAAAAGAATAATTAAAAATATTTTATTTCTGGTATTTTCGAACATGAAAATACCAGAATCGATCATGAAAATACCAGAAATCCGGTAAAATACCGGAACCAATCACCCCTGCTTATATTATACATCACCAGTTCCTTGTGACCGTCATTATCAGTTTGGTTAACATCTTATTTGATTGTTTTTAATTTCTAAATCCTCATCACTTGTGCAATCTGTTATGTCCTCTGGCATTAGTAACTATAAACCATAAAAGTTATTAATATCTTACTTTAAAGAAGAACTCCTACTATAAAACAATAGAACGTTTAAAGAAGTTCATTAAAATATATGGTGCTAATACAGTGAGATAATGCACAAGGGTGAGATGATAAGGTGAAAAATCAGAAGAGAGCCTTCATTTTGTTCTAAATCAAATGTTCATATGACTTTGATAGGCATAACAATTTATTTAAAATACAAACTCAGAATGTACTCAAGAAAATAAAAATTCATTTACCTAACGTAAGATAGTCTTTACAATAGTACACATGGCCTAACATTACCCATGTGATGCTCAGAAACTTTATCCCATGTAAAGATGACAGATGTGTTACAGGTAGAGAAGTATTTAAAATTTTACAAGCATTTCCATAGGCTGAAAATACATAGCTGAATTGTCGCAAGAAGCCTGCAAATAAAAGATGTTCTTCAATACATTGTGAATCACCATTCTTTGTATTACTTTAAAATTTAGAAATAGATAGGCTATGTTTAATTATTTAACTTTGTGCAAACTGTACCTTAAATTAATTCAACAAAAATAGAGTCAAATATCCTACAAAAAATTATGTTTCATCTGCGGGATTTCTTACCCAAAAATTTTGTTTTTTTGGAGAGAAACATGAGCATGCAATTTTCATTACAAATGCGTGAGATATGTATACAGAATTTATTCAAAGGTACATGCAAGCTCTTTTTTTTCAGGGGTGTGTGTATAAAAACAAAACTTAAAATAAACCATCTTAAGTTTTTTTTTTTTTTTTTGAATTAAATGATCACTGAAATAAGTCCATCATTTTAGCGCTTTTAACTGAAATATTTTTAATAGCACAAAATATTTTTACACAAATATGCATATAACATGACTGCTAATCAAAATTATCAATCGGCTAGATCAGGCGTTCCCAAACATTTCCGATTCCTAGCAACCTTTGAAGTATTAGAATTTTCTTATAGCACCCTAGTCCACCTCGACCCTAGGTTCTGGTTCAAAATTAAGAACAGAGCACCCTTCAGGGCCCTATCCCGGTTAAACCACGAAGCTGTGGTAGGTACGGGGGACCCTGGAGGTGTGAAATGAAATGAAATGAAGCACCCTAGTCCAAGGGCCGTGGTGGCCCGATCAGTAAAGCATCGGACTCGTGTCTGGAGGGACCCGGGTTTGATCCCAGCCGATCAAAGATCCACCGTCTTGATTAATGGTGGCTGGGAGGCGTTAAAAATGTCGTGGCCACAAAGTTCTCCAAGTGAAACGATACCTCTGGGGGTGCTGGGCCTAGGGTTTGCTCGACCCTAGGTTCTGGTTCAAAATTAAGATCAGAGCGCTCTTCAGGGCCCTATCCCGGTTAAACCACGAAGCTGTGGTAGGTACGGGGGACCCTGGAGTGTGAAATGAATAAATGAAATGAGCACCCTAGTCCATCTCTATTACATATGTATGTATTGATACTATGAACACTTTGTGGTTGAGAGCCCCTGAGCTAGAAGAAAAAAGTTCAAAATAGAGCAAATTTTAACTTCAGAAAATACAAGAAAATCATATATATTTTAAATGAAGTAAATACATATAAAATTACTACCACAAAATTATGTAACGACCACAAAAAAGAAGAACAGTTAGTTTTAAACACATAGTTTCAGTCTAGTAAC
Organism: Uloborus plumipes; assembly: GCA_038373865.1. Lineage (NCBI taxonomy): Eukaryota > Metazoa > Arthropoda > Arachnida > Araneae > Uloboridae > Uloborus > Uloborus plumipes. The sequence continues at coordinate 111,791 of JAXGGA010002170.1, read as the reverse complement.
TTTATTTCTGATATAAGAAACTCATAAAGCATATTTGATATTCATATTCTCATTCACTGAGAGCAAAGTTTCTATGTCACATACAAACCAATCACGCAGCAAAGAGTTCTCTACATTATTTAAAGATGAAAGTAATGAATTAATAAATTTTTTTTGGAAAAAGGATTTGCCTTAACTTTGAACCATTAAATTTATACAAACTTTTCTTTCTGACAATGTCTTCTAAATCCATTTCATGTTTAGTTCTAACTCGAATACAGATATCAATAACTGTTGCGACGGCAACAATGCCAAACATAAAAAACACACAACACCTAAAATAAAGGAGAAAAAGTTTTATGAAGTTTCAAAAATAATGATGTACATTTTGTAAAACATTGATTTTTAAATATAATAATATACTAGCTTCTGTACTCTTATGAAAAAAGCATTCAAATGAAAAATACAGCAAATTAATTGCTCATAAGATCTAATATTTTCACAGTAAATATTCATCAAACCTTCAGAAAGCATTTTTTATTTCTTTTTACCATAGTTGTAAAAACAATGAATTTATATATTAACTGATATTTTCCCAAAAGCTGAAACAGCTGAAGATTCAGTGTATTTACAACTTTATTCAGCTTTTGGTTGAATGTTTGCTAACTGAATATTTACACTAAAAATATAAGATTCATATTAATAGTTCATTTTTCTTTTTACCTGGAAGTTTTTTCCATAAAAAAGGTTAAATTTAATGAACATAAATATCAATTGAAGTAAAATGCATTGATTACTTTTTGTACGAGAAAATAAAAAAAAATAAACACCAAAAATAAATGGTAAATAAACCACCTAGGAGCAATCCAAATTGATCAAAAATTCAGAATGTAATTTCAAAACAGAGAAGCATGTTAACAATACAGTTAGCCCCGCCGAAACCAATATCAATGGTTCCGACATGCATTATTCGATTGGACAAGGGGGACAAGAAACCTATTTTCTGCAGCATTTTGCTGATATTATACTTATTATTACAACAGTAGATAGTAAATTATTCTTCGTTGTTTAACTATTGACAAGCATTTCACCAAAAATTACAGTAACCTGTCAAACGTCAAACCAAGTCCAACAATGCCACTGACAAATGTTTCTTCTACTTAAGAGCAAGAACTAAATAGTCTTGGAAACTTTTCTAATAGGAAGCAGTGGAGTTCCTTGTGCTTTATAGATCCCTGGACCAGACAGAACCAGTCAATCAAAGAAACATTTTGGCCCCCACTCACTGCACATTCTTGCAACCCTTGAACCAGTCAACAGTTGATGCATTTTACAATTTTCTTATATAAGATAACAGAACAACTAACAACAACTTAACAGCCAACTAAAGTTAAAGCTAGCTCCTCTTTTGGGTTTTGTTACAAGTGACCTTTCACTTTCAAGGGGTGAACTGAAATTTGTTTGCAAGGAGACAAAAAATTGACTGGAAATAAAGCAATTTGCTCAAAAATCTTATTATATATATACCATTAAGTGGGAAATCACAGAAAAAAAGTATTCCTTAAAGAGGGAAAACATAACATTATTGTTATACAAATTTATTTCTTGTAAATATTTATGCGTCTACAAGTGGAGTATTCGATAACACAGGCCAACAAAAAAAACCTTTTTGAAAACTTTTTTAATTTTAATAGCTGATCTTGATAGATTTTTATGTGCTGAATCCAAATCTGCTTGTAGTTTTTATGTATCACCCTTAGTTTCCAAGCAAAATGTATTTTATCATATAGTCTAATACCCATTTACAGTATATAGGGAAATCAATGAAACAATGTAGAATCGTAAAAATGGTTTGTATTTACAGTAAAATACTTGGAATAGTAATTATATGTGATGATACAAGGTTCACTTGTCAACTGGAATTGCTTTATATTTTCTTTCCCTTTTTTCCTTGAAGCTTCTTGTGTAGCTTTTCCTGCGATGAATAGCTTGCTGAACTTCCCGGTGAAGTGACCAACAGTAATCCCCCATCATGTTGTAGCATGTGTTTCAGCAGTGCTGCCAACATCATCTTTGTTCATTAGACCTATTTTTTCATGTTATCTTAACTATGAAAAAGCTGTTAAATTCTAAAAATGTTTCTTTATTTCATGAATGTAACTATAAAATGTGAATAAATGGTGGGTGATACAACTTTTTAAGCATCATATTTGGATTCAGCAACCTAAATAACATAAGAATAAGGTATTTTCATTAAAAAAGTTTTTTCATCGTTGGCCTGTGTAATTCATCACTCAATGAAGTGGAGACTACTATACAAAATTACAATATAAAAATTTTACATTTATTTTTTTTTTCATAAACATAAAAAAAGTAAAAATTTATACACACATGCTAATGATTTGTCCTTTGGTAAGTCTGGGCTTTTCAGAAGTTTCACATCTACCAACTGTGATTTTCATCTTTAATTGATCTGCCACTGAAAATAAAATAAAAATAATTAAAACTAAAAGCTCTGTGCAAAACATTGCTCTTGCTAACACAGGCAGAAAAAGTCTACCTACATTTTTCTGTAACATTGCCAAGGTCTTCTATAGTGCAGGTTGAAGGCATACAAATGCCAATTCTGTGTTTTAAGATATAATAATATGCCATAGTATCTTCTTCAATATTCATCTCCTAAAAAGATTTTTTTAATATACCAATAATTATAAGTAAAACATACATTTTCAACAGATACACATTTTATTATATTTATAAACTTAAGTGTGCAATACAGCAGAACCCTGTCATACCACACGGATTGGGGGCTATGCTTTATACCTACAAAAACTTAATTTTTTTACTGAATGTAATTAAATGACAGCAATACAATACAGTACAGCACTATATTGTTACTAGAACTTGCAGGGGTCAATCCAGGAAATTTGACCAAAGTCCTGTTTTTGGAATTTTGTGAAAAATAGTTTGGAATTTTGTGAAAAATAGTTTGGAATTTTGTGAAAACTAATTCCTAATTTTGTGAAAAATAGTTACGATAAAAAATATTCCCAATCGTTCTGCAAAATCCGATTTCTGTAAAGAGTCAGTTTTCGAGTGTGGGATTTTTGTGAAAGGTCCATTTTTGAGTGACTGAATTTTGTGAAGGATCCCTTTTTGAGTTTCTGAATTTTGTGAAGGGTCCTGTTTTGAGGGACTGAATTTTGTGAAGAGTTCTTTTGAGTGACTGAATTTTGTGAAGGGTCCTTTTTTGAGAGACTGAATTTTGTGAAGGGTCCTTTTTTGAGGGACTGAATTTTGTGAAGGGTCCTTTTTTGAGGGACTGAATTTTGTGAAGAGCTCTTTTGAGTGACTGAATTTTGTGAAGGGTCCTTTTTTGAGAGACTGAATTTTGTGAAAGATCCTTTTTGAGTGACTTGAATTTTGTGAAAAGTCCTTTAACGGACCTAATTTCTCTCTAGATTGACCCCTGACTTGACTTAATTGTCCTGTTAAATTTCACAGAAATTACATTCCTCATTATTGAACATTGAATACTGTAATGCGCTGCATCTAAGTAAAAAAATATACAGATACAAAAAGAACAGTAATTATAGCTTAATTTTATTAGAAAGACTGGATGAGCTTTCAAGATCACAAAGAGCTTATAGTACACAAGTAGATATTGTACACAGGAAAATAAACTGAATATATACTTGAGAGAGAATAGAATGAAAAAATTGTACATATGGTTCATAATCAGGTTTTGTAATAAAAGGTTTGAAGCAGAAAAATGACATTTTAAAAAAGAACTTTTCCTCCATTTGAAAGAAATTTACTTTGAATTTGCATTATTTTTACATTTACTATACCTACTATTTCCGGGAATGGTGTCCCTCCATGCCCTTCATCCAACTCACCTTTCACCCCCCCCCCCTTTACAAACAATCTTTGATAACATTAGGGAAATGGATGGGGTCCCAAAAATGAAATTGTACGAACTCAAATTGTAAAATTTTCTTCCGTTTGTAGAAATGAAACAATAAATACACAATCTCCTATCTAAACATTTGAAAAAAAAAAATTACACAAGAAAAATGATTTTTTTCAGGTATTGAAAATAGGGTAGATTATTCATTACTGCAGAACCCGCTGCTAGGAACACTATTGTTATGGTCAACAAAATTTTCCAATAAACTTACTTGAAATATTTGCTTCAACTTTGGATACTTTCTGAATGCATTCTGGATTGTAAAGTGCCGTTCATTCTCTGGCAAAACGGGTTGGATATTAATTGAGCAATATTGTCCCCTGTAAGGAGATTGCATATTCGAACTGGGTGCTTTGATGCCAATGCACTCATCATAAGAGCCGAATGTTGAAAATGTACCGTATAAAATGCCTTCCGGCATTTTGCTGGATGCATCCATCACTGTAATATAGAAGTAATTATAAATGAAAAATGTTAAAAAGTATACAAAAATAAATTTTTATGATAAAAAATTAGGAATATTAATTACGCTTATAGTTCCCTACTTCAATCTTTTCATTTTATTAAGAAACTCTTAAGAGTAACCACCTCCATTAACTTTCTGAAGCACCATTTTTCTCCCTTATGCAATTAATGTAAAAAATCCTTTAGGGTAGATCATTGAAACTTCCGACAATGACCAACAAAACTGCAAAACTCAGCACCAACAACTGGAGGACTTTTGGTTAGAAAAAAATCAAAACAAGTATGAGTGGCGCACTCACAGAGGGGGCTAAGGGGCTACATCCCTCCCAGAAACCAGATGAAATTCAGAAAATGCCATAACCTCCTTGATAAGACAAGAGCAAAAGCCCAAAATTGCATTTTGTGAAATTTAATTTTGATACTTTTACAAAATGGTTGAAAATTACTGCTCTTAAAATACAGCTGTTGAAAATCTTTTCCCAAGAGATTTCATCAATGAGGAGCCAAACTCTTTTAAAAGAAAAAAGAAGAAACTTAAAGATAATAATTGTTGCAGCTTTCTTTATTCAATGGTTTTTCTTAATTTTGGCACAATTAGGTTGCTGCATGTGTTTAATTTTTTAATTTAAATTGATTTTGTGTTTAGATGGAGAGATAGAAGGTACTGAAAACAAAAAATTGTACTATTTTATTCTCCACTGAAATTTTAAAAAGTCGGCTACTAAATAATCAAAAAAATCTTACAACTCATGTAACAACACTTCACTTTTCATAATTTAAAACACAAAATCTACATAAATCAATAAGGGAAAGGCTGTGTTGAAATTTTAGACTTTGCTTCTCACTTCACATATCAGAGCTCTTAAAATTTCTAGCCCCTCTCAAAAAAAATCCTGCACTGACAGGTATATAATGTAAGAAAAGCAATGTAGACATTGCCACTCCAAGTTTTCTTGCGTAGGACAGTGGAAAGGGAGTAAATATGTTTTAAGGTTTTTAAATGGACTCTTTTTAAGCCCCCTCTGTTTAGAGCTTGAAAATGTCACCAAGAGAAGGGCTTTACTTTTGCACCCTTGGAAAGCTAAGGTGACACTTGAGTAGCAAGCGGCAGGTCAGGCTTGGCTTCATCAATGTAGAAAGTTGATAAGAACAGTAGTTTTCACAAAGGGGCGGATTCAGCTTGTGGTTCAGGAGGGGTCAAAGTTTTATGCAAAACTGGGGAGTATTTAGATTTTTTTTTTTTAAATATAGCTCCCAAAAATGCAGTTTCAGGCTATATTTAGTAATTTAAGGAAGGGATTTCTCTTCAAACATTCTTTTCATCGCATCCTTCATTATTTCAATAAAGGTCAGCAGAATATAGTTTCTATTGATGTACTATCATAGCACGTTTGAAAACCACCGCTAAGAACAACCAGCCTCCAATATCCATTGCCACTCTTATACTTTAACTATGTTTTTTTTTATCGTGGCATACATTTGTGCTCTGCTCAAAACCTCTTTGTTGCAATTTTGCTACCTCTATCTTATCACTTACATATAAAATCTTAATTTTATCATAGTACTGTTCCTGTCATTTCTTTACGGTGTTTCTCAGACTTTTTTATATCATACTTTAAAAACTCTGAATCTAAAACGTCTCATATTATACAGTCGAGCCTCGATAACTTGAAGTCCCAGGGAACCAACTAAAAGCTTCGAGTTATTGGTAGTTCGAGTTACAGGCATTCTCACAGCCTTCTCAAGAGTCTGGGGACAAAATTAAAGCTTTCAGACACAAGAGTATTAAAGTTATAAGGCTTTAAAGTATGGAGACTCGACTTTTTGAAATGCTTGTATTAGCTAGATGCAACGCAAAGGCAAATTTTGATGAGGCCACTTGTCAACAGTTAAAAAATAAATAACTTAGTTAATTACCATTTAAAACAAGAACAAAATAAAAGAACATCAGGGAAAAAACTATATAATATTTTTAAATATTTGAAACCATCCATAATATTCATATTCAATTACAGTCAAACCCATTCAATAAAATAGCCATTAGTATAATATTATAATTAACGTACCCAGTCATATGATGAATTATTGAAAAGTAATTTTAATCCTAAAAGAAATTTTAAAACTTTCCGATACAGGAGAGACTAATTCCAATAGTGTCAAACCCTATGGCAGAAAGCTGCCAACACCGGGACATTGTCGCGGATTCAGGGAGACAGCGTGCAGAAAGATTTTTGTGACTGGGAGGGGGGAAAAAAGGCTAAGAAAAAAATATGTAAAACCACCAGAAAAAAATCTATGAATCTATAGTATTAATGTTAATAAATACCTTGTGTATTGTAAGAGGGTTTCATATATATTTATTATTGAAGAATATTCTAGTGTTGCAGAAAGAAATTGGTTCTAGAAAATTTGTCGCAGAAAGCTTAAAAAAATTCTGCCACAAGTGTGTCAAAACTTTTTTTAGTGGTTTCTTTCACTTCCAAACTCATTCAAAGTCCACAGAAATATTCACAATAGTAGATAAAATTATGATTTTGTTGGAAATAATCACTGAAATCCTTTCAAATTCGCAACAAAAAAACTTGGGACCAATGCAAAAACATTCGAATAACGGCAAGAACAATAGTAACTTAAAAGTTTACAGCACACCTCTCATTCAAACAGCAAATTGCAAATACACAAGCATTTTTTAATGAAACTTTATTTTTCAAAACAGAATTGAAATTTAGAGACAGATTATGCCAACTTGTAACAAGATTCCAGTCATTGATTTCATGACAAATAATATTTTGAAACTAAAATACAATAACGAGTGATGAATTTTTAGTTTTACACTAAAGTTCATAAGGTTTCAAAGTTCAAACAATCTCAGGCTTTTTCAAAACGTTTCTTTGCAAGTCTTTTATGGCACTTTTGTATCATCAACGACAATTGTTCCTCGATTTCCGATGTCAATTTCAGAGAACGAACCATCTCTGCAAGTCGCTTTTTATCATACTCTATTAAGAATTTTAAAGCACTACGTATAGTTCCTGTCAGTCGTAATGTTCTTAAAGCTACCATATGCTGCTCGATGCGCGTAATGAAAGGAAGAGAGCTAGTCAGAACAGTGTGAAACTTCCTACGTACTCTAACGATAAAAATTCTAGTAGTAGGATTGAAATATTTGATTGAAAAACCAGCATGAATACAGGCAAGTCCATAATCTCCATGGAGAGTTTCAACAGCATTTATAATTGATTTTTTTACGTTCTTCTCATTGATGCCCAATTCAATGCTATTATGATTAATAATAATTTCGGACAGTACATATCGATATTTAACGCGCACCATTGTACGATAAAATATAAAAAACGTAATAAAAAGGGGAAAACAAAAAGGCTCGACTTCGAAGTTACTTACGAAGAAGGCGCAAAATTATTAATTTTATCCTTGAGAAAACAATTTTCCTTCTCTAAATTTTCGATAATGCTTCTGAGAGAATCATTTTCTTCTTTTAAAGCAGTCATTTCCTGTAGATCAAAGTTAGTTACTGTGAGGCAATTCGTCAGATAACTGAGTGGATCTGCTGGTTTGTCAACCTTTTCATATATCTCTTTGAGAATACGCGTCAGGGCATCCAAGATTCCGCTGCTTTCAAGATATTTTCGGAATTCTTCTCGTTCAGAATCAACAGTGGGAGTCAGGAAACTTTTCGCCTCAGGCGACCCAGACATTTTTTATTTTTTTGAAACAGAATAGAATTATAGAACTTTCTTCACCACCTTCATTAAGAAATATTTCGCACATGTCGCCGCGCAGAACAAAATCAAACCGTAAACAGTTCAGCGCTGACTAGAGTTGAGATGTTTCTGTACTTCTCGTAAGAATTTGGGTAATTTATGCTAATTAATGCAGTTTGAAATTTTTTGATTTGTTGACAAATTCTTCGGAAAACTTTTTTTGCTTTTTGGGAAAAAGCTAAGGCAGGCATTCAAGTGAAACAGGCGATCGCAAATTACAATCGCTACTGGAAATCAATTACATTAGAACGTTTCTTAATAAAAACATAGTGACGTCAGCGTGACGTTTGCCTATGAAAAATGAGTTAGGCAGGGATTCAAGTGAAACAGCACTGCGATCGCTTCGAATTGCAATCGCTACTGGAAGTGAATTACATTATCATCAACTTAACTTGGCACTGACGTCACTACGGGTGGAGAAAAAGCCAATAAGAGCTCACAAGCAGTCAGTGATCTCCTCTTATTCGCCAAGTAGGCTGTGACGTTTTTTCTAGCTCGTTTTTCATAGGCAAACGTCACGCTGACGTCACGATGTTTTTATCAAGAAACGTTCCAAGGGTGAATATCAGGAAAAGTGCTAATTTAAGTCACAAATGAATTTCTCGAGCACTTCCAAATAAAAATCAAAGATTTTTCTTTTATCATACACTAAACGGCGTCGCACATACAATCCATGACAAAATTTTCAGGTTTTGCTTTAATTTGTGACAATAGAACTCTTTTTATTGCCTCAATGTCATGTCGGCAGCGCGTCACACATTCCAATCGCAAAGTTCAAAAAAATCCTGTGGATTATAAAACATCGCAGCAGAAACAAATACAAAAGGAAATAACGTGTTTTATGTTCATCTATGACGATTAACTCTTGTGTTAAAGATAAAATGAATTTAGATCGATAAAAAAAAAGCGATTTTTGCTTGTCACAAGTTTTCATAACTTGACGAGGGAGCCAACTTCCGGAATGATAAAATCTAGATAAAAAATTTTTGGGGCCAAAAATTACGCTGGGTGAAGCTCTAATATGTGATGTTTCAGTTCCGATAGAACATTTTCACTTCGGCTGCATTGAATTACGGATAAGATTTTTTCAATCTTGATTTTACTATTTCTACCAAATGAAGTGTCATGTCGGCAGCGGAAATTAAGACACGAAATAAATTAATTTTTCAATCTATTTTTGCATAATGGAAAAGAAACCTATCGTCATGGGCATAATAAGGCGTTTTTATTTTCTAATCTTTAATTAGAGATGTTCAGTTATCATATTGCGGGAAATTTGTCATGTCGGCAGCGGTCATGTCGGCAGCGCCGAAGTAGAAGATATTTGTTACGAAACGGATGCATGCATTACCGATGTTTTTTCGCAATTCTTTCTTCGTGTTTTGTGTTGAGTTTTAAAGAACAAAGATAATTTCAAGTACATCGTCAAATTTTCCATTATTGGAAGCAGTTTATTTATTGTTTTTTAAATGCTTCAAAAAACATTATTTTTTCCGCAAAATTTGATTTTCTAAACAAAATTATTGCCGTTTTCACCCTCTTTTCTATTACATCAATATTCAGACCTTCGTTCGTAACTACTGCACCCAAAAATATAATTTGTTTTAAAATGGAAAACTTACGAACAGTTTAGTGCAACCCCCTCCCCGGCCAAACTTTGTCTTAGATTAAGTTCATTTTTTAAGATTGTATTAAGAATTTTATTTTATTTTGAGTTTTTAACTATTAACCTATTTATCTGTTTGAAAAAAAAAAACTTTGTCGCACTAATTTAATTTTTAACTAACTTTTAATTGGTCTCTAATTTTATTTATGATACAAAAAAGCGTATTATTATATTCTAAGTAAGAATTATTTTCTTTTTAAACATAAAAGGTAGTGAGTGAATGTGTTTACTTTTGAGCACTAGAAGTGTGTAGAATCTGTAATATTTGTCAGATCGGTAGCATTCTTATCATGTCGGTAACGCTCAAAGACAACCGCTTCTAAAATAGGGGTAAATGCTCACCTTGACCATGCCCCTAATTTTTTAAAAAAGTTGTTACTAATGTGTATTTGAAATACCCTATTAATTTTATTTTCTGAGTATCTTTAAAAATTGAAAATTTCCATGGTCAAATTGGCACTTTTCCTGATATTCACCCCTAAAGTAATTCATTTCCAGTAGCGATTGCAGTTTGCGATGGCCTGTTTCACTTGAATCCCTGCCTTAGATAAAACGTCACAGCCTACTTGGCGAATAAGAGGAGATCACTGACTGCTTGTGAGCTCTTATTGGCTCCAGCCGTAGTGACGTCAGTGCCAAGTTAAGTTGATGATAATGTAATTCACTTCCAGTAGCGATTGCAATTCGAAGCGATCGCAGTTCTGTTTCACTTGAATCCCTGCCTTAGGCAGGAATTCAAGTGAAGCAGGCGATCGCATATTGCAATCGCTACTGGAAATGAATTACATTAGAACGTTTCTTGATAAAAACATCGTGACGTCAGCGTGACGTTTGCCTATGAAAAACGAGCTAGATAAAACGTCACAGCCTACTTGGCGAATAAGAGGAGATCGCTGACTGCTTGTGAGCTCTTATTGGCTCCACCCGTAGTGACGTCAATGCGATTAGCATTTATAGCAATTGCAACTTATCCAAATTTGGGAATTTGCGATTGCAATGGTGAGTTGCTATCGTCTGAATCACGGACGATCGCAACTCAAATCCTGCAACTCAATTCCTGCCTAAGGCAGGAATTCAAGTGAAACAGGCGATCGCAAGTTACAATCGCTACTGGAAATGAATTACATTAGAACGTTTCTTGATAAAAAACATCGTGACGTCAGCGTGACGTTTGCCTATGAAAAACGAGCTAGATAAAACGTCACAGCCTACTGGCGAATAAGAGGAGATCACTGACTGCTTGTGAGCTCTTATTGGCTCCACCCGTAGTGACGTCAGTGCCAAGTTAAGTTGATGACAGTGTAATTCACTTCCAGTAGCGATTGCAATTCGAAGCGATTGCAATGGTGTTTCACTTGAATCCCTGCCTAATTGATGCTAAACAAATAAACGATTTGGCTTTTGATAGTTCTCAAATGTGAGCATTTTCAAATTTTATTTCCAAAGCATTAAAACTGTACTTTGGGGGACGCAAAATGCTGAAATTCTTAGACATAGATTTTGTGCCTGTGATAATTTGCTGCAGTCATTCATCCTCTTCACTGGATCAATGAAACGAGTAACAAGCAAGCTTGGGAACTAAACACTGGGAATTCCGCTTTTGACTGACAACCTAAAGGCCGATTCAGATTGCGAGCGACGCGGTCGGAAACGACCCCATCCCTTTTTTGTTTCCATTTCTTGGAATTTCATGGACAGATAAGGAAACCCTGCCATTGTGTCCTTGATTGATATGTGGGTGTGGTTGGAATTTTCTTTAATCCTTTTAATTCTTGTAAACTAGGGGGGTTCTTGCGATTGGAGTCTTATACGAGTACTGACGTCAGTAAAGTTCTCGGAACGGAACAGGTGTTTGGAGTCGATTCCATTCAAAGAATTTTGAAACATTTTGTGAAAAGGAAGTAGTTTTCAGCAATCCTTCTTCTAGCCATGATTTTCAGTTAACAAGCGTGTCGTTCACAATGATTATGTAGTTCTGTCCTTGCAAATTAATATTTTTCAATTGCTTTTGCACTACTTATAACAAAGAAAAGATGCCGATTCCATATGAGCAAGGGATGAAGCATTTTAGCTAATTACTAGCCGATGGAGAAAGTGATGAATATGTGTCATTTCAGATGATGAAGGTTTAGCAATAAAAAAATAAAAAAAAACTTTAGTGACTTTGAGAGTAAAAGCAACTTTTCTTTTAGCGAAAATTCTGATAATCCTGATACAGATGACATCTTTATTGGAAGAGATAAAGAAACTATTTGGCAAAGAAATAAATTTAGAGCTAATATGTTTGTACTCCAGTTCGAAATATAAGTATTTTTCTTCCTGCACCAAAGGGAAACGCAAAAAATGTTACTGATGTGTTTGAGAGCTAGAGCATTTTCGTAATAGTTCATAAAGCACTTTCTTTATGCATTTCAAATCAAAAACTGGTCACTGTAGAAGTCTCTGTTAGTGTAAAAACATAAATGAATAAAATAAAATAAAGAAGTCATGAAAAAGAGGAAAAGAAATGAAGAACAACACATTGGGGTCGTTTTCGACCCCGCGCGAGCGCTCGTGTGACAAAACATGGCGCGAGCTCTCGCGAGCTAGATGCGGGCGAAAGTCACGTGATGGTATTCACCCACTAAGGATAAAGTGCGCCCAACTCGCGAGAGCCAATGAAATCGAATGTCCACGCGGTCAAAACAGAGCAAAAATGGCGCCTTCCCCCTAACTGGCTGTCGCTCTCGTTGCCAAATTTCGTTCGCCTTTCTCACGCGAAAATATCTACCATGCTAGATCGCTCGCGACAGGCGAATTTTCGCCGCGTTGTCATGGGAACGCATTCCGAAAACCTGTTTCGAGAGGAAAAGTTCGCTTCGCGAGTGCGTTTCGCTCGCTATGTGAATCGCGCTTAACTTTGATTTCCAGAATCCACCCTAGAAAACTGAGTTTCAGAATGCTTCAATGAAACGAATCTGCTAAGATTTCCATAATAGGAACATTTCAACCTATTAAATATTCCTATTTTGACTACTAGATATTGTTAAGAAACTTACAAAGTTTACCATCGCCTTATTTGAAAACACAATCCTTGGTTTTTAATGATTTTTCAAAAAATCCAGCACAAAAAAGCGAACATTGAGAAACGAAACCAGTGACGTCAGGTAGCTGTGATTTCCACCTTCCAAGAGCAAAAATTGTATTCCAGCTTTGTTTTACCTTTTCACTGCGGAGTTTTTTTTTCCTCCCGTTATTAATTTGTTTAAGTCTATTAATTCACTACAGGGATTGGATTCGTCAAAGGGCAATCCAATAACCTGCCACCTGCGTCAACGATGATTGTTTTAAACTTTTTGAGGCAAAAACCATAGTCAAATTTTTAGAAAGTCATTACTTGGCGACTTTTACTTGCAACGGCAACCCTGCAAATAGCGTAGGGAAAGCGCAGAAAACCTGTTTCCGCTCTAGCCGATGCACAATACTTCTCACTCCTGCTTGACACTTTAAACATTATTTTGAAAAAACCTACTTGTTGTGCAAAAGTTTTTTCATCGATGATGTTCATATGTTTTTCAATCACAGAGAAATAAAATTAAAAAGTCGCAAACTTCCCTATTGTGTAACATTTTATAGCCTTAAAAAAATCCAACGCCTTGTCCAAACAATAGGGCAAGAGGGCATTATAACTCTTTTCCAGGCCCATCATTTGAAGACGTCGGGGGAGGGGGGGGGGGGGTAAATTGTCACTCAGCAAATCAAGGGTGGAAAAAACCCGTGCCTTGCCTCAAAATTTTCGAGTTGTGTTGTACTGTACCAAGTGCGGTCGCTCGCTGGTAATCTAATTTTCACATTAGCTACCAGATTTTGTTGGCTCTCTTTGCTCTGTAAGAGGATTTTTGCCTCCAACTCGTTTAATTTCTTTGCAATGCGAATGAGTGCATAATAAGCACGAAACTGCAGTCCATAGTTGGAATAACCGAGCTGGCGATGTATTACATCCTCATTTACTCGCACAGGCATGGTTGATAGTATCACCTAATAAAACTAGCATTATTATCATTGATTAGTAAAGAATACAGAGTATTTATTCTTTGCTTATTTTATTTAATTATTTTTTTTCCTTTTTTTTCTTCCTTTCTTTCTTTTGTGTGTGTGTGTGTTGTGTGTGTGCTTGACCAAATCATTGCTTTTTACAAATTAAATAACTAAAATGAAGATTTTTTACAAGCTTTATGAGAATTAAATTATCATAGATCAAATCAGAATTTTACAATCTTCTCAAAGGCAATCAGAAAACCAAAATTATTTTCTTTATTATTTGGGAAACTGAAACAATATGATATTTAAGGAAACTTTCTCATCCTCTGAGTGCATTTTTTTTTTTCATTTCGAAAAAAAGAAAGAAACACACGCACAAACACAGTAATAATAATAATAATAATAATAATAATAATAATAATAATAATAATAATAATAATAATAATAATAATAATAATAATAATAATAATAATAATAATAATAATAATAATATTATTATTATTATTATTATTATTATTATTATTATTATTATTATTATTATAGTAATAATAATAATGTGATAAAACATATCAGAACACTCTTCTGGCGGATTCTTGTCCCATTTGATTCCGCTAATTGTCAATAAGTTCAGTTACCAAACTTAACTTTCAACCGTGTGCTTCAGTGAATTGGAGAACCTCAACTTTCTCAAACCAGTTCCTTCCTGTGCTGACTGTACGAACCACCATGTCTATTTTCAATCAAAAAATATCTCAAAATAAAAATGACCCTAAACTTTTCGTAATTTCTTTTTTCGCTCAGAAAGCAAAATTAAAGCGTTTGTTTTTTAACGACCCATTATGAAAACAATGAGCTTGAAACATAAATGTACTGATATCAGGACAATAAATCTTACTCTTGCATTTCATGAAAGATATACTTCGTCTCCAGGTCCGCTTTTCTAATATCCTTTTGTGATAATTGCAAGTACAAACAATGAACTGCGCTAAACAATTACAATAATTTTGTATGGTAATAGATCCAATGGAGTAAATGGGATTCTGTCATTATACCAAGGGCAAAGATGGTTTACTGATACTGTCTGCCCGCTTAAACGAATACTGTCGGTTCCAAGAAATATTATTCGATTAAGCGGGGATCTTTATTATTGCGTCTATGGCATGGGTCCCGGGATGTTTTATTCGTATAAGCGGGGTATTCGTTTATCCGTTACCCGATTAAGCGAGGACGACAGTACATCATTAGCCAAAAGGTTTTCATATAAAACTAAAATTACTTTCATTGAAGATTATACCCGAAAGCATGGAGGGGGCGTCATGTTGTGTTCCTGTCTATTTCTTCCTTGCAAACTATTCGTTAGTATTATAGCTGTTTGGTTATGTTACATATAAGTAAGAAATTGACGTGTACTGTCCGTTCTTCAAAACCGCTCCTAGCACTCGGGAACCATTCCACTTAGGAAAGGGGTGATGGGTTGTGATTGGGAACTTTCCGAAGTTTTCAATTTAAAACTTGCATTTCTTGCTATCCTTTTGACATTCAACTAAACTATGTATTTGAAATTAGCATCGTTCTACTTTGATACGGTTCAAAATGCTTCTTATAATTATTGTTATCTTACCTATCACACCAATTTTGGTAAAATCAGAGAAGACCTGACGCATGCGTAAATGTGCGAAAGGTTTTACCGAAGAAAATCAGGCAGTACATGGGTAACCAGAGCTTATTGCGTCAGGTTCACTCTATGATGCGGGATTGAGCGATTCTCTCAAAATTTCTTTTCCTTTTTCCTTTTTTTAAAAAATCCATCTCCTATTTTGCAAGTTTCCCATTAAGTTTCTCATAATTTTCAACGACTTCCAATTCTGAACCTTCGCAAATGTTTATGATCTTTGCGGTACATATGACCGAACTCCAATTATGATTAAAAGCTCAGGTTGACAATAAAATGTGCAGGTGAACAACATACTGTGCTTGTGCAGGTGTGGAATAAAATGGGGACATTAAAATGCTTAATGCTCGGACTCACAAAAAGCTTTCGCATTGGCAAAAAGAGGTCCTTTGTTATTCTGAAGCACTTATATGAAATATTTTTCCTAATGTGTGCTATAAAAAACGTTGGTCCGCTCATTAATTGCTCCCGTACAAAGCTAAACGTTTTGCTTCTTTTCTAGATAGAGTTCCATCAAAAAGCAATCATTCGATTGCTTCATGTGAAAATATGCCTGGAACTTTTAAGACATAGTAAAGAAAATAGATTTTCGATTTATTCCGCTAGTAGAATATGAGATTTCAGAGATGATTAAATTTTATCCCGCACGTGAAAGAGAAAAAATAACAATTATAAAAGGTAGTGAAAGAAGTGTTTTGTAGTAGAAATCCCCCATACGTTCATGATGTCATAAACAAAAAAATAAAGCTCATTAAATTTTTTAATTTAATTTAAAAAATACATTAACTCGGACAAAATGTCCGATTTTTTGTGGAATGATCCAAATGGAAAATGCAGGATTGAAGGTTGAAATTTGAGTGTAAAAAGTTTTCGCGAGGTGCAATACCTACTAATACTTTTTTACTGTGTACAAGAAATTAACAAACAGAATTCAAAGAATTGAAGGGATTAAAAAGACATGATATCGATCAACGAAGTAACGTACTGCAGCATTAAAAGCCAAGGGTGGATACAAGGGAGGGGCGATGAGGGCGATCGCCGCTCCCTTGAGGGACTTTTCTGCAGCAGTTATTAGATTTTGAAGTTCAAAAAAGGCAATTTTAGTTGATCTTTGATGCTATTAAGGGAAAGGGTACGGCGAGTCGGTGCTCTGATCTGGAAATTTTTCGAAATGGAAGACCAAAACATTTGTAATCAACATGTGTTTACTAGGATGCATGGCGAAAAAATGGGCAAGTTCGGAAAAAAAATCAATCGCCCCTCCCTTGGAACATTTCTGGATCCGCCCTTATTTAAAGCACGTTTTTTATGTAAGCAAAATAACTAGTTCTTAAGCGATGCGTGTTAAGTCATTTTAGATGAAGTAACTATTTTTAAAACTTTTCCTTATTGAACATCGGATAACAGTCGCATCGGTCAACTTGCTCTTTCAGTAATGATCCGAGTCACACTTTCCGCGCAAACACGATATTGAGAATTTTTGAATGAGTCCTTTCCCACCCCTCGCGTGTCTCCATCTTGTTTCATCAACGAACTCAAGGGTGACGGATTCCCCCATTTATTCGAATTTTTGCTACTTTCATCGGTTGTTTAGATTATTTGGACTCTGTTCCGAGGAATGTAGGTTAGTTGCAAATGATAACGGGAAAGTATAATTAGATTATGTTGTAAATTTAGTAAGTTAAGCACTTTCTTTTGGTTGAACTAGCACTTAAAATGCTTTATTTCACTTCGAACACTTCTCTACACTGTTAAAACTACAGGTTGCACAAAGCATTCAACTTTAAAGGTGAAACGTTGTATCACTAGAGGCACTCCCTGAAGGGTGCCACTTGACTCCCTATGGCACCCTTGAAAGTGCCATTCGGCTCCATGTAGCACATTTTGAGTGCCCTATGGCACCCCAAGGGTACCTCAGGAAGCCAAATGGAACCTTCAAGGGAACTAGAGCCGCTATATATACCTATATAGGGGCCTTAAAGGGAACCATAGGGAGACAGGTGGCAGTTGTTCCTTATACAAATCCAGTTTTCGTCCCATTTTCATCAAACTTAGCACAGATTCCTTGATGCACTAGAGATGATTCACATAGGCGGGTTTTGAAATTTAAAAGAAATCCGAAAAGCTCAAAATTCAAAGTTTTTGTCTCAAAATGGCCATTTTCTTTCAATTTTGAATAGATACAGTAATAGAGATAAGCCTTTAATCGTACAAATTGATAAAATTTAACACATTTAAACATGAGTATTTTCCAGCAAAGATTACGATTAACAATGAATTATCAATTTAAGGGTTACCTATTTCATTTTAGCATAAAATAAGTATGCCCATGCGCATAGAATTCATTAAAATATTTTTTAGAGCTACGTTGTATTAATAAGCACCCAGTAACGCCGGGTTAGAGCGTTACCATCGAAACTCCGGAGTTTCGATGGTAACGGTTAGAGCCGCTATATAGACAGGCCGACGCATCAAGATTAAGTTTCACCACTTTGGATCCAATTCGTTAACTTTTACTTTCAATTTTTAATTGTTGCGGAGTAGGGTTACCAGAAAAAAGTTTTGGCACTTTGCTAAGCTTTGCCAAATTCACGTGCTGCTAATAATTGCTCACAGTGAAGAATTACCAAAACGCGATTACTGGCCAGAAAAGACAACCACTCAAACACTTAAACTCGCGCTGGATCATCCAAAGTGGTGAAACTTAATCTTGATGCGCCGGCTCGTCTATATAGGGGCCTTACCCCGGGTAAAAGCTAGTAAAATATATAAATTTTAAACAATCCTTGTTTCAGTCAATAAATACTAGTAGGTTCTACATGTTACAAAATTTGAAAAGAGAAAACATCTCTCAGTCCTTTCTAAATACTTCTGTTTCTTTTCTTCCATTGTATATTGAAATTATGCTCTCACAAAAAATTATAACTTTAAAAATCGAATCACGAATATGCATATGGAAATTATATTTCTTTGTTTTGTACCTTTACGCTAGGATTATAAATGTTTTTCTACGAGTGCTTCATTTGCGGAAACCATCTGAAGATTATTACAATCAGATAAACCGAATCTTTCGAGAATGACATAAAACAGCAATTCAACCACCAGCATTATAACCATTTAGTAAACCGAAATATCTAGAGCTCTGTAAGTTAAAAATTTGAAAATGAAATTCACCTCACACAATTATTTTAAAAGGTTTTTGTTGCATTACATCCACTGCACGTTAAAATTGCACTCTCATAGCATAAAAAAGAAAAATAATAAAAATGATGATAATAATGAAAATAATAATAATGAAATGAACGAAAACATAAACAAAATAAAAATAAATAAATAAATTAAAGGGAAATATTTTTAAAAATAAACAAATGAAATAAAATCAAACAAATATATAAATAAAATTGAAATTGAAAAAAATAATAAATAAATAAAAACATTTATGAGCTAATATTTAGAAAAGTGCCAATTTGAGTCCCAAGTGAATTTTCACCAGTATTTCAATAACTAGTTAAAAAAATAATTTTCCTCAGAAAGAAGATAAGTTTTTCTTTCATTTCATCTAATAACATCAGAAAAAAATTTTTTTTTTTCATCAGAAAATATTGTGTTTATGCATCAAAAATCAGATCGGTAACGTGTCCCAAGTAGCAAAGCTTAGCATGCAAACAGGTCATGCGCACTTTCTAACTTCCCAAAAAAACGCACTTGCACAAAAAACGATTCTATTTTTACCCCTTTGTTAATATTTTACTTCATTTTTGTTTTAATCGATTTCTGATTTTCTAGCTGATGCGAAATAAGCGTGTCCCAAGTTCCGCCGTCAGAGTGGTAACAATAACTTCCGATCTATGTTTAGGCTCCCAAAATCATTTCCTGCACCTATACCACGTGATACTGAGTACCTGGTGGAAAGTTTTATCGAATTGTAATTAAAAATTTGCATTTCTGCATCTAAAATTGTAGGTAAGATTTTTTAAGTGATTTTATAAAATGTGTGTCATTTGAGTCATCAGATCGGTAACACGCTCTAAAATGCGCAGTTTTTATTATTTTAAAAATTATTTTATATATAAGTATAGTCCTTTGTTACAAGTGAAAAAACCACGTGTTTGATTTTGGTTTAGTGCGATCGACTCGGAAATAAAAAAAAAAACTTTGTCAGTTTGTCAGATCGGTAACAGTCAGAGCGGTAACATTGAAAAACAGCAAATATGTTACAGAACTAACTCACACGTTTCAGAATTATAAAAAGCAAAAATCATACTTTAGCCATATATATTGAATATTTTTGTTCTTAAAAAATGAAAAGCAATGAGTTTTAGTACAATTGCTTCATTTGTGGTTTGTATGACCTAACAATAGAAGTTAGTAAAATAAGAAAAATTGACACTGCAGAAATTAAGTTAATTAATTATTATTATTTTAATTTATTTATTTATTTATTTTTTTGGTGCTTCAATTTCTCATAACTTCGCTAAATAACTAGATAATAACTAGCATGCTAAATTTGAATTTCTGATCAAGAAATTAAATTTCCTGCAACTAATTAAAGAAAAGCAAGCAGCAGAGTTGTGTGTTGAAAAAGTTGAAGTTGTGTGTTGTTTTAAAACAAAACAAATGTTTTATTAGCTTGGATTTGGTAATCTCATAATTTATTTTATCTAAAAACCTTATCGCTCATTTTTATTTCCAAGAAATGCTTTTTCATAATGAAATTTGATTTTTTAGCCTAATATATGTATTTTAATATAATTTCTTAATTCTATGTTAAAAATGCAAGGAAATGATATCATATTTAGAGATGTTAACGAAGACTGAAAGCATAAATTCAAATATGTAACTCATATTAACATCAGATCTGTAACATTCATCAGATCTGTAACGGCTTAAAAGTGAGTAATCTAAGGAGGGGGTAAATAACTTCCTTGACCTCCCCCCTTTTATTTTCTTGCATTTAGACCCAATTTAGACTTAAAATCCAATATTAGTTTTTTTCTGCAAAAAAATTTTTTTTCCAGAAAACTCCAACTTCAAATTGGCACTTTTCTAAATATTGGCTCTTATATGTAAATTACTTTTATTTGTTTTGTGCCCTTTGTGCTAGAATCGTAGATGTTTTTTCACGAGCTCTTGATTTGTGGGAACAATCTGAGGATTATAACAATCAGATAAACCATACACTTCGAAAAGGACATAAAACAGCCATCCACCCATTAGCATCGTAATTATTGAGTAACCAACAGTTCTCCATTGTTCAATACAATACATTTTAGTATTCTTCTGACGTCTTCCTAACGAACACAGTCATTAACCTAGGAGCTACGAGCAGCCGAAATAATAGATTTAATGGGAGAGAAAAATACACCTTACAGAACAAGTGAAGCGCGGGCATCATAAAACAATGCTTGATAGTCATATAAATCAGTTCGTAAATGATGACTATCCCAAATTGAGCAAAACTAATTGCTGTTTTTGCCGTTTTGAAATGTAAATAACGGGCACTTGGCTGAATTTTTTTTTTTATTGACGGAATGGCTCACTTTCTACATGAATTCGTTGGAAAAGTTGTGAGAAAAAATGTAAACTGATGTGTGTCTTCTTCCTCAAGTGAATGAGTATTTATTTATTCTGGTGATGTCTATTTGAAAAAATAATTTAGTGTAATTTTAAAAAATGTGGGTTGGATTTACATCACTTTACTTTTTCTAGTACTGTCTGCTCCGCTTAATCGAGTAACGGACAAACGAATATCCCGCTTATACGAATAAAATATCCTGGAACAGAATATTTCCCATGCCATAGACGCAATGCTAAAAATCCCCGCTTAAACCAATGCCCCGTTTGATAGAATAATATTTCTTGGAACCGACTGTATTTGTTTAAGCGGGGGCCGACAGTATTTTATTGGGTTACCGTTACCATTCATACATACGGATTTCGCCCGGACAGTACGGATTGCATACCTTTTTTCGAACTGAGACTTGAAAAATGTCTAAATTTGAAATTTACAATCAATAATCTTTATGATTACAACACTTTTAATTTTTAGTTCCATCCATTTGAGTCAGTAAGTTTTATATTACTTGATACTAATCACGGTTCTGCTTTATACTTTCTCCTATCTATCATATAGTTATTTGAATTGTCATGAATTTGGAGAAAACAATATTACAAAGCACATTTATATGTTAAGAGGTTATAAAAAAATTCATTTTCAAAGAGAAAAATTTTTATTTTTACAATTTGTTTCGGTTTAACCTCTTTCTCTTACTCTTATTCTTTACTCGTTTACCCTGCCGCGGAAAACTTACGGTATTCGCTCCCCAGAGCCACCGTTTTTCACACGTGATGCGTGCATAGTTATGCGGTGCATCGGAAATATTCCCCTCTCCAATTCGGCCCTTATTTTTTTAAATGAGTAAGTGAATCGGCAACAATGTCGAAGATATTCAATTCATTCGAAAGCGATATGGGTCTAGCTTTACTGGTAGCAGTGCATTGCAGAGAAGCAAACTTCGGAAGGGCGTATATCAACGCATCGGCTCAGCGAGGCGTAATACGTCTACGGCAGGTAAAGGGTTAAAAGAAAAGCGTTTACTTTTTAAACAACCATATTTCAGCAGAGGTATACAGATAAATTTTCATTTTGTTTTGTCTAAACATAATTTTTAGCAACACACAAATGAACAGATTAAAAATAACATAAAGCCCAATGAAATATAAAATAACCAAATGTTTACCAACTGAGATCAAAAACGTGATTTTAAAAATAAAAAAATAAACTAAAATGCCCAATGTTGCACTCTGGCGGCAAGGTTATAGTCCCCGTTTTCTACTTTTTATTTTACAAAACAAGTACTTTTAGAAAATAGAGACATAGACTTTGACTAAAGATACTTTGAAAAGACAGACTTTGGTGCTCCCTCCTGCAAAATTCGTAAGTACGGCTACACCCCTTGATAAGCAAAAAAAATATTTTCCTGGATCGTGCTCACTCAAACCTCGTACCACCCCCACCCGCGTTGGTTGCGGAAGTGTTATGTACGCCTCCAGCTATGTACGCTATGTAAAATAAATAAATATTCTGTGAGGGATAATAACAATAAAAAATGTAAATAACGACAGAATAAATAAGTAAACAAGTAAATAAATACACATAAAATAATAACAACATAAAAAGTTGAATAAAAGTAAATGTCACTTTTCCTGTATAAGGCAGGCGGTTTGCGGAAGTGAAATCGAATCTATTTAAGCAATTATACCTCATCATTTTGATTAATTAATGTTTTATTCTGATTACGTCGTGATGTTATCCAGAATATTTATAACGCTTTATGAATTAATTTCGACAGCTTCTGCATAAGTGATTATTTGACTAATGAAATCCACACAAATGAAACAAAGAATATGTGTGTGTGTGTGTACCTTATACAAATCCACAGTTTACGTCTGATCTGGACGAAATTTGGCTAGGAGATACTTGGTCACTCGGGAAGGAACATAGGGTGGTTTTCGAGCGGGAAAAAAGTACCGATCCGTTCGAGCTTCGAATAAATGACTTCAAAATGGCTCTATCTAGTGAAATACTTATCGGATCTTCTCGATGGTCTCATTCGAAAGAACGCAAAAAATACCTTGTAGGAAAGTTTCCTTTCGGAGGCTTCGAAAACTCTTAAGCGCTAACTTCACCCAGAAAAAAGATATGGGCATTTTTAAATTTGAAAAATCCATTTTAAATTGGGTTTGTAAAAATCGTCTGCACGAGCGTGAAGAATAGAGTGAAATAAATTATCAATGAGAAAAAGGTGTTGCCATTTTTTTTGAACATGAACAAATAAAATTCTAGCTTTTTCTTTAGACTTTTCCTGTAACGGACGGATTTAAAAATTTTTTGTCGATTGATTAATTTTTCGCACTGCGTTCTAGCAAACTATTGACTTTCGTTTAATCGGGACTTTTAAACACACGCGTCACTTGACATGACATTTTCCCTCAAGATAGATCCCGTGCAGAGCCGAGCCAAGTAGCTAGTACACAAATAAAATTTGCTCAAACTTTCCATTGCTTTTCCGATTGCGTGATCATTATGTTTATGCCAGACATTTATGTTTAAAAATTCAAATTATGTAAATGTAAAAATCTTAAACATTTCCTAGAGTCTTTATAATTCTGAAAATCATTGAAAGTAATTCTGTTTATTGGCTCTATTGCGTTTTTTTGGCGCAGGAGTCTTAGTAGACTACACACTTTCTAAGCTTACTGAAGCATTCAAAATAAACAAAAAGAACGTGATTTTTTTGACTCTTCACTCTCATTTATTTTTTTTTCTTCACACAATTACCCAAAAATATAGTTTCTCTATTCTCAATAAATTCAACCGTGAGAAAAAATGACAAAAATTGCCTTTTCGTTTCAAAAATGTAAGAGTAATTGTCGTTATTTGCCCTCGAAAAACCATCATTTGCTTAAATAAATTTTAAAACTCGATTTTCAGTAGACTCTTTGAGCAATTACGCAGAACGCGCGGGACCGATTCGCATGAAATCATTTGCTTGGATGTAGTGGATGTCAACCACTTATTCGATCTCAACCCGATTGTTGAACGTAACAAAACATTTTGCAAATAAAAGAAAATCAGAAGACAATAACTTTTACAGGAATTATTAGGAATAATTAAATTATAGTATGAAAACACTAAAAATTACCATTTTAGAGTTAATCAAACTAACATACACTTATAATGCATCAAAATGAAACATAGTTTAGCCTTTAGTGTTAATAATAGTCTATATGGGTTATTTTCACCATACGCTTACATTTCAGAATTTTTAAGTAATTTTTTTAACTTGCTATTTTCTTTTAGAATCACTAACAGATGTTTTGTCACGTATTTTAGGTATGTGAAAAATGAATTAGTTGTACACTTTGATGCATAATTAAGTATTAAAATGCCGTTGTAAAACTTCAAGTTGCAAGGAAAATTGTCGTCCGTTACCATACAAAATCAATATGAAATCTCACTTTTAAACTATATCATAGCACCTGGAATCAACTTCATTTGAAATTATTTGCGTCACTGAAGCTTAAAACGATGTTTGTGATTATTAAATATTGATCAAAAATTGTATGGTAACGGACTTGTCATTTGGTAACGGATTTGACCAGTAACGGACTTGACATTTCAACCAAAATGTCAAATTATGGCTAGGTTGTCGAATTTAAAAATTGAACAACAATATGCATTTTCTTAGAGTTGTATAATAAACAATATTTCGGGGTAAAAGTTGAGAAAAAGTAAAAATTAATGCTAAAATCTTTGGTAACAGACTTGACAAAGAATAAAAATACGCATCTGGAAGAAATCTTGTGCGAAACGCCACAGTAATACTTCTCGACTGAAGAAAACAAAACGGTACGAAATATTTACGTGTCCTCCCCTTTTCGCCCTCCGGACGATTCGCCCTCCAACTCGTTAACAAAGAAGAAGGTGTGGCTATTTCAAATCACTGAACCGTATCTTAACCACTGGGATTTTTCTTCATAGCAGGGAAAAATTTAGGGATTAGTATGAAATCGATAAGTGGGGAACTGACGGACTAAGTTTCGTCTTGGCAGAATCGGAACGCGGCGCGGCGGATGACATACCGCAAGCAACTTTATTTTTCGATCAAAAAGTAATCTCCCCGAGGCAAATATCTGTTTTCGCGCAGTGTTTAGTGAATTATATGTTTAAATTTAGAGGTTTTGGTTGATTTTACAGTCTATTAAAATAGGGGTGGCCAACCTTTTTGGGAAGAGTGCCACTATTTGGGGAAAAAAAGCTCCGCATGCCACTCCCAATTTTTCCAACAAGCTTTTTTTTTAATTAAAAAAAAAAATGACTGACTATATGGTTTTCACGAAAATGGTACTTTTTTTTCATGCAAGTTTGAGTAGTGGAAATAAAAATGATAATATACAAATAAAACAAATCTGAACTTGTCGTTACTTTGTCGTTGCTTTTATTGGTTTAGTCAGTTGGGTTATGCTCAAAACATAAGCAAATAACATGAAACATTTAAAATTAAAAATTGAAGTCTGTACTCAACGTGGCTTATGAAATTGTAATTTTTTTACCGTGTTATTAATTTTAGGATTAGTTCTTGAAAAGCTAAATATAAGTCAATAACATTTATGCAATAAAGGCGGGGGAAAACACTGAAGAATGAAGTGCTGATTCTTACGTAAAATGATCTCCTGAATTTAAATATGAGCACTGTTTTCCCCCATCAAATCCCATCTTTTTACAAAATGCGCCCTCATTTTTTTATTTTTATTACCAGTTTTCGACAGTTTTACAGTCATTTTTATATTTGAAGAAGAAAAGAACATAATAGAAAAAGTTAGGAGGGGGGGGGGATAGACCTTCCTATGTATTTACTAAAATCATCAAAATCGACCTTTCTTTCAAGGGAATAATTTTAAGATGTTGTCACTTATTTATAGACATAAAACCCAACCCTTTCACAAAGAGTTATGAAATAGTTGACCAAATTTTTTTTTTGTTTGGTAGACATAATACTGTGGCTAAGAGTATCGTACAAACATATTTTCAAGTTTGTAGGTGAAAAATTCATAGAGTTTTGACCAAAAAACAGTTTTAGATATGAATTTTTGAAATACATATCTATATCTATAAAAATGGATGTATGTTTGTTTGTTCTCTATACAAATCCACAGTTTGCGTCGGATTTTCATCAAACTTGACACAGAGGTTCCTTGATGCCCTAGAATTCTCATATGCGGGGTCTTGAAGTTTTAAAACATCTAAAAAAACTCAAATTCAAGTTTTTTGTCAGAAAATGTCCCTTTTATAGTTATTGAGCCTATTTTTGTTGTAATCGAAATAGGCCTTTTAGCATTCAAATTGATAAAACTTAAGGTTTTCAAATATGAGCATTTTCCAACAAAGATGACGATTAAAACAATGAATTTTCAATTCAAGGCTCACCTATTTTATTTTAGCATGAAATAAGTTAAAAACAATTATAATTCATATTCTCATTTGGCACAAAATATATATGATACAGAAAAATGAGGGGCTCCTTCTGACATTTAATTCTAATTTTTGCGAGCATTTTTTGGTTGGCTATTAGAGGAATTATGCAAAAATATAGATTAAAAGCCTCATACATTTTCGCTTTTAGCTGGTGCTATTTTTCTGTGAACTTTCCGTGATAATTAATAAGTTTTTTTGAGAGTTTGTACCTAGAACTTTTTGTGCAATCATGTATATTGAATTCAACCAAATAAGAGGTATGTTGCATTAAAAAGCCCCGTGCAACGCCGGGCAGAAAGCTAGTTTTACCTATAAAAACGACAAAACAGCATTCAAACTTCATTGTAAAATGTTCTCCAGAGATAAATAAAACATAATATAAGCATTTTTTAATTCCAATTAATGCTACATTTTTAAATGCAGAGAAAATTTAAAAAAAAAAATCGTCAAAAGTGCATAGTTGGAAAAAATAATCACTGTATCAAATCCCTTTTTGAGAATGTTGAAAATCTCAAAAAATCGACAATAATATTTGTAGTTTATATTGTAAGTGCATGGAGTAGACTTATATATATATTTGGTTGATCTTCTAACATTGTTCACCTGCATCGCCGAAAATGGCGTACGGTTTTGAAACTTCAATCCTTCTGCATCTTGTAAATATTTCAATAATTTTGACGTTCTGAAGTTATTTTAACACATATTGCCTTAACCACCATTTTACAAGTCATATATAGTAGTGATTTCTCGAACTTAGGGTCAGGTATGAAAATGATTCAGTTTGAGGTCGTCAAGCAGAGGCGGATCAAGTGAAGTGGGGGCCCCAAGCGGTAAAAGTTTTGGGGCCCCCTCCACCCCACATTGAAAAGGGGGGAGAAAATATCCCCCCCCCTCCGAGAATAAAAAAACAATACAGTTTACTAATGTTTTTTTATTTACATACCTCATATAAATTTTCGTCTACATTGAATTGCAGCAAAATCATTAATTATGTTTTCCGTGTCGACGCGGTTCAACAGTTCCTGTTCAATATAACTCGTACAGTATGGCTAAGTTGTTAAGCCTCTCTTCTCCCATTTTACTACGTAAATAATTTTTTACTCTTTTTAAAACAGAAAACGATCTTTCACCTGATGCATTTGACATAGGTATTAGTCAAAAATATTTTCAAAAGTGTCTCCATGTTCGGAAATGTGCAAGACTCCCTCTAGCAGCTTTAGAATCCAGTCGAACTTAAGGGCCTTATTAGCATAATATCGTAATTTAAAACAACGGTAAACGAAATTGGGGACCCCTAAGCCGGTCCACATAGGCCTGTTGACATAAATTCCAGTCGAGCGTAGGTCATCGTCTTTTAAAATATTGATGAAACAAATTTTGGGCCCCCAGAGTGGGGCCCCTAGGTTGGACGTTATTAGCCTATTGATATATATTAGTTCCCAGCTGCAAAAAAAACTTGTTCGTTTAGCTACAGGTTGCAGTTATACACTAGGTGGCCAAAAGTATCCGGACACTTTCAAAAATTCACATTTTTACATATAGCTCGAGAAATAAGTGATCAATTGTTCTTTAACTTTAGTCATACAAAATATAGGCTTCACCAAACATTTCCAAGTTGAAATTAAATTACCCTTGCATTTGGGGGACGACAAGAAAGGGGTTGAAAGAAAAACCGCTTTTTGAACATAACTCTTCGAAAATAGCTCGGAATAAGCTATCAATTTCAGTAATTAATTAGCATACTATGTATAATTACTGTACAAATTTTTATGAACGTACCACTCTTACTTCTGAAGATATGAAACATTTTTGAAAAAACGGCAATTTTATTTGAAGGGTTTTTGCTCATAACACGCAGAGTTTTTGATCAAACCTTATCACAACTTCAGGAAAGATGACAAAATACAAGAGAAAGAACATACTAAAACCGTAAATAAAAATATTAAAAATTCGATGAGATATGAACGTTAAAAGGAAATAATTTTTCACGGCGCATGCGCGAACGACAGAAATTTATAACTACAAAAATATTGTAGCCTGATTTATACTGCATCTTATAAAAAAAGTTTCAGTTGAATATCATGAAAAATGAAAAAGATATCAGCGATCTAGTGAGCTGTATTTCATCCATTTCGCAGACAATACATAAATAGTGAGGGTCTGTCCACAAAGAGCTATTTTTAAATTAAAGGTTATTGCGTCGTCTTTCAAAACCAACGTTTCAGAGGGTGTCCGGATACTTTTGGAAACGTACGTATAAGGTCTTTTTGGCCGAACAGACGAAATGTGACTTCTATGCCGAATATAAATTTTCAAACTGTATACAATTTAACATTGAAAAAAAATGATCGATTGTCACCACACTATTTGTGGACAACCCCTCACTATTTATGTATTGTCTGCGAAATGAATAAAATACAGCTCACTAGATCGCTGATATCTTTTTCATTTTTCATGATATTCAACTGGAACTTTTTTTATAAGATGCAGTATAAATCAGGCTACAATATTTTTGTAGTTATAAATTTCTGTCGTTCGCGCATGCGCCGTGAAAAATTACTTCCTTTTAACGTTCATATCTCATCGAATTTTTAATATTTTTATTTACCGCTTTAGTATGTTCTTTCTCTTGTATTTTGTCATCTTTCCTGAAGTTGTGATAAGGTTTAAACAAAAACTCTGCGTGTTATGAGCAAAAACCCTTCAAATAAAATTGCCGTTTTTTCAAAAATGTTTCATATCTTCAGAAGTAAGAGTGGTACGTTCATAAAAATTTGTACAGTAATTATACATAGTATGCTAATTAATCACTGAAATTGATAGCTTATTCCGAGCTATTTTCGAAGAGTTATGGTCAAAAAGCGGTTTTTCTTTCAACCCCCTTCTTGTCGTCCCCCCAATGCAAGGGTAATTTAATTTCAACTTGGAAATGTTCGGTGAAGTCTATATTTTGTATGACTAAAGTTAAAGAACAATTGATCACTTATTTCTCGAGCTATATGTAAGAATGTGAATTTTTGAAAGTGTCCGGATACTTTTGGCCACCTAGTGTATCTAAAACCAGTGCATTCGAATTTTAGATTCTAGGAGAATTTCGGGGCCCCATGGCGCATCACGGGTTAACGGGGCTCCACGCGGCCGCTTAGGCGCTTAGTCCGCGTACCGTTAGACCCGCCTCTGTCGTCAAGTGTCACATGGAACTTGAGGACAAGTTTTAGTACCGAGAATCTCAGAAATATTGTTTCTGTTTCATGTAAGTAAAATTGTTTTTCCCCCTTTGATTAATATGAATTTACCTTATTCCTCAAAGGCTACGTTCGGAAACGCGCCGCGGTCGTACCGGTAACACCGAAAGGCAGTGGCGTACATAGCGCCCCGCCTGGTATTTTCTAGTAAAATTTCAATGTGGCAAGTGTTTATTACCCTTTCCTGAATTCTGCTTTTTCATTGCAATTACAATTTTCATTACTTTATATTTTGAAATAAACTTGATTTTAAATATCAGGATACTCTTCAACGAAGTCTTATTATAGCTTTTAATTTTTTTTCCATAAATCTAAGATAGGGCATACTTATAAATCTTACGGGAGGGGGCACACTAATAAATTATGCGGGGGTGCTGTGACCTTTTGCTGTGACCGGCCAGCGTTCGGAAACACTCTCTGTCGTTTATTTTCGGTTTTAGCCAGAGGGTTAACACACTCACCGTGGTTAAATTCGGGTGAGTTAGCTCACGCGACACTTTTTAGCCAATCCACAATTAGTTCCAAAACTTTGTGGATTGCCACAAGGAAAAATGAATGACAGTTATTTTTTTGCGAATGCAAGATTTTTTCGTTCTTTATGTTTTAAAATGATTTTTTTAGTCTTTTGAACATTCTGGACCATGTAAGAACGATGAAAAATCAAACAAATCCAAAAAAAGAACACGTGGAACGCAATGTTTATTACTCTTAGAGTAGTTCTGTTAATCGCCACTAGGTATCGTATTCGAGCTCTGGAGTTGCGAATTGTTAATATGTCGTTCATAAGAAGTTTAACCATGCGTCAATGTCCAAAAAAATGCAATTTTTAACACTCTTTTACAGCCAATGGACCCTATTCACGGTGTGGCAACGGTCCACGTCGTCTGCTCCTTGCGGGTATTTTGCTTCTATATACACTATTCACTAAATCCGAATTTGGGAATTTGCGATTGCATTGGTGAGTTGCGATCGTCCGTGTTTCACTTGAATTCCTGCCTTAAGATTGCTAGAAAAATGCTGAGAATAAGGATAAATAAAAGTATATTTTGAGTTTTCGTCTATTTTCTGATGAGAAGTCAAGTAAAAAGCAGGAAAATACGATTATAAAGAGCGTATTTCGAACCAAATAAATCGCTCAACATTATTTTCATCATTTCCGAATAAAAACTTTCAGAACAATGTTTTTAAAAGTAGATACAAAAGGTTTTGAAAAAACGACCGAGCGACGCGACAACCAGAAGCGTTAAGGAAACTCGCTGCTCGACCAATCTCATAATCGAGTTCCAATTTAGCACATTTAGATAGTCGACGACATTACTCCCAGTGTCCGAGCAAAAGCAAGTAACTGAAATATGAAATCTGATTCACCACGTGCTGATAAGGGGGGTGAAGATGTCGCTAGGTCGTCGGGACTGATAGGGAAAAAAAGTCCCTACGCCTTTTCCCTTCCTACTCTGTAGGGAGATCACTCAAGCGTGAGGGTTCCTCACCTGTCAATCATTCGGAGGGCAAAACGTCCGGAAGGCCAAATGTCCGTAGAACCAATATTTGGTTTTACATCACTAGTTTGTTAAGTTAATTGAATACGTGTTACCATCTTTTGACTGCAATAAATACCTTTTTTAGCTAAAATAATCTTACGGTAACATACTTGACAAGAACTGGCCGGACAAAATATATTCATACGTTTCTTAATGAAAAAAAATGACTATTGTCAATATTTATTATGAATATCATACACTAATAGTCAATATATAAAAATAATTTGTTGTATATACTTTTTTATACAATTAAGTATATAAAAAATAGTTGAACTTGCAAAAATTGGAAATGGACAAGCGTTTTTGCCTTGATTCTCATTTTTAAAGACTTATATAAAAATAAATAAATAAATTTCAATAATTTTTTGAGTGATAGAATTTTTTTCGGCATATTTCTTGCAGAAAATAATTGTTCGAATTGAATTTAAAATATAAGTTACGCTTCAAAATCGTCTTTTTAACCTCCGGACAGCAAATTTTGAAAATGACCCATATATAAAATCAAAGTTTGCTGACGTCATGGGTGCGGATCAAACGCTCTCCTGGAAAATCTACGCAACGTACGATTATGAAAATTGGTAAAAAATTAGTCCGCATAATGGTCGTTTGCATCTCGAGCTTGAAATTTTAAAATTCGCCTTAGATTTTTCAAAATTTAATTAAAACCATAAAATTCATAGCGTACTCCTCCATTTTTTTGTATTATATGCAACATTACTTATGAATGGCAACAGTCTTAAGTCAAATCTTAAGAACAAGATATATTCTCGTATTAAATATATTACTGTCATATTTGTAAAGAACATGAATTTTATCTTTTATTCCAAGTTATATGCAAACAACTGAAACACTTATAATACATCAACATGTAATAATACAGTTTATCCTTCAGTATTAATAATAGTATTAAATATATTACTTTTACATTTGTACAGAACGTGAATTTTTTCTTTTATTCAGAGTTACATACATACTGACAAACAAATTCACATGTGAAACTAATAAAAGCTTATTAATAAGTTTGCGTTCATAAACATTCAAATTAAAAACATTTCAGCGTCCTTAATCCTAAGCTGAATAAGTTTTTTTTTTTTTTTTGTAACATTTCAACATTTTGATATCAATAAATTAAATTGTGTGTAACTCGTACTAACATAGATTATATTTACTCAACCCTAATAAACCCGCAGAAGGGAAATTTTTGCTTATGAAAATTTTGTAAACTATAGCAAACACGCAGCTACAAATTGCGGCTATTTATTTCATTGTAAGAGTAAATTGTGCGAAATTCTGCCAAAGAAATGGAGGGTTAAGGGGCAGCATCTCTTAAGTTGGGTTACTCCCCCCTCAAAAAATGGCCGCTAAAATATGACAAAAATGGCACCAAAAATCAAGACGGATGACCACCGCAGGCCCCCTTTTCCGATTTAAAGCTCCATTTTTATGAAATAAAAAAAAAAGGAAAAAAAATTAAAAAAAAAATATTTTTGAAAAAAAAATTGAACCGACTTCTGAACTTCACTCGGTAAGTGCTCTAAAAAGTAAAAAATAATTTTATTCTTTGAACACCATTGATACTACATTTAAACATCAGTTTTAAAGTCGGCGCAAAAACTCTAAATAGAATTATACGAAACTATAGTTCAACTATAAATATATATTTCAATGAATCCAGGTTCTTTATTCACATTCGTATACACTACATTAACAACCACATATTAATGTAATGGTATAAATATTCAGCTCTTAATTTTCTCTGAAACATGTTGGCAAAATATAGTTAAACATCATTTTACCTATAGTTCTTGCACCGACTACAAAACTTATGTTTAAATGTAGTATCGATGGTGTTCAAAGAATAAAATTATTTTTTACTTTTTAGATCACTTACCGAGTGAAGTTCAGAAGTCGGTTCAATTTTTTTTTTCAAAAATATTTTTATTTTATTCTTTTTAGTGTAAATGTAGTACTTCAGAAGAATAGGTAATGGTAAGGTAAAGTAAAATTTTACAACTATTTTATAGTTCAAAAAATTACATGTCGCTTGCGATAAAAATACTACGTACGTAGCCCGCTATTGAGTTTCATGTTTGATTTAGTTAAGCCTTCATTCAAAATTCTCATTAGCATTATTATCACTGTTTCATATCAACCACGTTTTACAACAATGCATTTTATATTAATCATTTTGGATGAATCGTTTTAAATTTGAGCAAAAATTTGAAGATTTTTCTCGATTTCTTCAGAATCCCTTTATCAATCTTATGTAAATTATAACTAATGTAGCCCGAAAAATTACGAATCTATCGGTACCTGGTTCGACTTTTAATTCATTGGCGTTCAGGAGAAAGAAGCAGGTCAGAGATAGAAAGATACTCAGTTTTTAATATAAGTAGATACATAAAAATTTCAAAAAGATCATAGAAATGAATTTCATTATTTAATCCAGAGAATCTTTACATTCAAAATTGTCATTATTACGATTACTGCGATCAAGATTTCTATTTCGATCGATTTCTGCAGGTTCCCGTTATCGAACCCGGACCACGAGACGATGGGACCAATCGGAAGTGAGACCCTTTCGAACAAAAAAAGAATTTTTGAAATCGGTCCAGGCGTCTCCAAGCAATCTTATAACATACATCCTTTGTAGAAGTCGGTTAAAAAAATATAGGATATATTTTGGACTATAAATTCAGCTTCAATTTTTGTGCAATCAATCAATCCACTGAGTAAAAACAATATCATTTTTCAAATAACCATTACGTTTCAACTCTGAAAAGTGAAAGCCAAGGTCCTTTCCTTTTGGAAGTGAGAGGCAGTTGCCCCCCCCCCCCTTTCCCCCTGTACGAACCGTCAAGTTTTTCCAGGGGAGGGAGGAGGCAAAGGGTAAAAAGACAATACAATTTCACCAAAAAACAACAAAAATCACGCCCACTTATATGTAAATACATTGATTTCTCAAAGTTTTGCCCCCTTGTCCTCCTAAATGACGGGCCTGGATATTCATGAGTGTGCTAGTGTTAGGAGAAGTTTCGGCAAATAATACAGCGTGCATTTGCAACAGGTCTCTTGAGAAGTGTCCACAAACGCAAGTATTTCTATATGATGTCCATGAAAAAGCTTCGTTCGCTTACATAAGTAGGCCTTGACAATTACACAAACAAGATGAAGCAATTGAAAAAATTTGCTTTCTAGATTTGTCATCAATAATCAAATTACTCCACCCAATTTTCAGTCACTAAAAATAACTCCCAAGGAAAAGCAGAGGAAAGAAAACACTTATCCCAGGCCATAAAACGATATCAACAAAGAAAACGAAAACATCGATCTTCGTGTAATTCGATTGTAAATAAATAAAAAATTGCAGACGCAATCATCTTCCCAGGAGCAAGAAGAGTGAAAAAGAAAGATCCAGGTCAGCGATCATCGTGCCGGCAAGCTGTTACTTTTTTTCCTGGAGACCTTGACATAAGATGCTCTAGGCTAAGCATCCGAGTACCGAATGGAAAAACAAGATTCAGACCACTGACACTAATAAAAGCTACTTAGTATCGGCGGGTTGATAAACCACCGTGGCACGCCGTAGAACGCGAGGGTAATAATTACAACGCGTTTTAGAATTGTGATAAGGTGGTTTTTTCTGCTCTTATTGTTGTTATTGCCATTAATGGAATACAAATTCTGTTTCGTTCGTTTAAAAAAAGGGAGAGATTCAAATATAAGCTAATTCTCTCTTTGTGTATTGTTTTGATGAATGTCAGTTAGGGTTTTCGAACTCTTGACATGTCGTTCTGTTTTCCTTGTTGGAAACAATTTACACTTTCGTTAATCAATTAAATGCGTCTGAGTTGCAAGAGTGATGGCAAGGGTCGGCAGAACTTCTTGATCTAGATCAGTGACGTGGTTATTTGGATTTTATTTTTATCAGGAGGTGTTAGAAATATCTTTTTTTTTCTGTGAAGAAAAATAATTACCAGCTTTACTGATTATAACAATTGAAGAGCTTGAAGGATGAAGGGGCTATGTCACATTTTTTGAATTACAAGCTGGACAATGGTAAGCAATGAATACAGGTAAGCAAATAAAACTTGGTTCATCAAAAAGTAGATGTCATTGGATCATTTTCATACGCACACTAACAACAAAACCAGAGAACAAAAAAGCTGCAACAATTGCAACAATAAACTTAGAACTTTAATTACTCGCAATTTCTGTTTTGTTACCTAACGCCTTCATCTCCCAAACTCTTCAATTATGTTGCGCGAATATTCTTAATAATTTGTTTACTTGGATTGAATGGTAGATCTTAAATGGATTAGATGGTATAAGAACATTGACACCTCAGACCCCAAATGGGCAATCCGCGATTGTGCATTGGTTTTTCGACTAGTTAGAGAAACCAGCACACGATTTTGGGTTCTGTAATTTATGGAGAAAAGACAAGAATTGTTGGTAGCAGATCTCGTGAAAAGAATAGAAAACATGATGAGTGCATTGGATGAAAAGTTTACATTGCTGAGCTAGCATTTCCATTTTCTGTTCACGAAATTCAACGTATAGTTAAATACATCACAGTGCATCTTGTAAATTATATCTTTTGTGATATCATTGGCAATTCTTTTGTGATATCATTGGCAATTCTTTTGTGATATCATTGGCAATTCTTTTGTGATATCATTGGCAAGTCCTAAATTATCCCTTAATAAGTTTTAATTATTTGGAACAGAGGGATCGCCCATTAACACATTTGTTTTCATCGCCTAAAAGCATCTTTCTATATGAGTTTCAAAACTATTTACAATAGCTTTAAAGAATAGGCAAGCCTATTTGTTATACGTGTTTCACTAAGCAAAAACAGTCAGGACTACAAAACAGTATGCGACTAGATTTTCCCACCAACATTTTAAACTGCCCTACCCATATTTCAATAGTTTTGGTTCATTTGTTGGCACAAAACAATAGAAATACTACTAAAGTATTACACAGTAGTCCAAACTTAAAACATAATCATTAGTAAATTCATTTAAAATGACTTATCAGCCTGGTTCAAAGTTTATCTGCCATTCAGGGTCACTTTTAATTACGCCAGACATGGGATGCAAAATAATTTTTTTTTTGAAAAGGTAGAGCAACGTTAATGCTGAAAAATAATTTTTTAACTGTTTAAAAACTCCTTTGAACTTTGTAACATCTCAAAATATTGTCATTTAATATTACATCGAATAGTACGATGTAGGAACAATATTTCTGTACCTCAGAACCAGAACGACGTAGGCCCAAAAATGGCGATTTTTACTTTATTGCTTCATTATATGTAGAATCTTATTCCGCATCGACCCATGAGTACGTTATTCTATAAAACAAATTCCTTCACAATTATTTAGCAGCATTAAAAGAGCACGAGTCCCATCTTTTGTATGTATTCGGCAACCGTTTTTGCCCTCTGCTGAAAGTTATGAAAATGGACTTACGTTAGTCTGGTTCTGAGGTACAGATTTTCAACAATTCCAAAATTTACTCCAAGCAGTAACTCCAGAATTATTGAATGGTTAGAACTGTGTACATGTACATTATTGCCCTTTTTTTTTTTTTTTTTGTAAAATAACGATTATGAAACTCATTTGATCACCTAGCCAGAAGAGTGCAGCACTGACTTTTCTATTTTTTTCAAGTCAAATGTACAAAAAAAAATTGAAGTTGCGCTAAGTTAATCAACAACGGCTGACTATCAGAGCTAGCCTGCTTTTTTTATGCCTCACTTCTGGGTCGTAGATTTTTTACCCCGGAAAAATATTTCATATTTCCTCTAAGCACACAGCATTGTTTTGGTGCCCTAAAAATTTTGACCTATCCGAAAACACAGAAATTAATGAGTGACATTCGAAATATATTCAGAAAATAAGAAAAAACCTGCTGCATAATTATGAGTTATTGTTCCTTCACTCAAGAAAAAGAGTCGTAAAGGCTCCAAGCAACATCAACTCATTTTTAAAAACGCGCCCTAAATGTTTTGACCTTTTCCAAAGCATAGAAATTATTAAATGCCATTCCAAATCGAGGGATTGTAGTTACAGGTCAAAATAGAAACAAAACGGTTCATAGTTCAAGCGATAAAGGTCAATTAATAGAACAGAATGCGCTGCAAGATTCTGTTCACCACTTTCCTCAAGGAAAAAACCGCAACACACACCTGTTCCGCAAACGCGAGTCGATTTTTCTCACGAAGGTCAATACCGTTCTGATTGCGGTCAATGGCAAAAACCCTCAGAGCTATGGCGTGATGAATAAAGAATCGTCTGGTTAAATGAAAGTAATCGAAACTGGGCTCATTTTTCATGAGAACACTTTTGATAGTTTGAAGAACATCGATAGTGCTTTCGAAAGGATTTGTTTGAAACAAAGCTTCGGAGTCGGAGTCAGGGGTGTCCATGCCCCCCCCCCCCCCAAGATCAGTGGCGCAAATTCCCCCCCCCCCAATTATTCACAACCCTCTTGTGTTTTTTTAATTTTATTTTCACCCCTCTTCTTTATTTTATTTATTTTTTTATTATTATTTGTTTATTTTTTTAACTTATAATTATTTTTTTATATAGTATTATTTTTTTTAAAGTTCGAATTACGCGCAAAATAGAATCACTTTTTTTTTCTTTTCAGACATTCCAAGCACACTCACACACACAAAATAAATAAATAAATAAGAAATAATAATAAAGAAATAAAAGAAATAATTTAAATAAAAAATAAATTAATGATTAATTTTTATCAAAAAACATCAATAAATAATGTAAATTAAAAAAAATAAATTAATAAATAATAAATTAGTTTTAAAACATCCCCCCCCTCAAAAATTTGATGGTGCAACTTGCGCCATAATCCCTCCCCCCCTCCCTGTGGGCACCCCTGGTCGGAGTCATGGAGTCAAACCAATTTTGGAGTAAAGAAGTCGGAGAGCAAGGAGATTTAAAATTTCTGGAGTCAATCTTTTTTTTTTTTTTCCGAGTCTGTAGCGAAACTAGGGTCGAATTGATTTTGGGATAAAAGATTTAAGAGAAGGTGTTGGGAATATGAGTCGTTTACTTTAAAATTCCAGAATTCGGAGTAGGAGTCAAAGTCGGTCATTTTTCTTGCGACTTCGCTGCACTGGTTTAAAGCTCATCTTTGAAAAATGCACCAACTTTAATCTAAGAATTTAAAATACCGTGATATTCAATACAAACAGTTGACGTTCGATCAGCTTAAAATGTTATTCCTTTCAAATTGCGGCACATAAAATCAATACGGTATCTTTGTGTTAAGAAGCTTGTGAATCTTCATATTATATTAAAATATATTGAATACGGAATTTTAATTCTTAAAATTTTAATAAAATTTTAATTCTTAAAAATAAAAGATCGACGGAAAGAATCATTAGGTATCATTTAAAACTGGGAAGAAAAAAAATGAAATGTAGCATTATTGTCTCTGAATTTGATAAAAAACGGAAAGTTTTGGGAGGTCACAATGTCCTCCCGTGACCTCACATTGGAGCTCCCCTGTTCTTGGTCTAAAAAAAA
Source organism: Uloborus plumipes (assembly GCA_038373865.1). Classification (NCBI taxonomy): domain Eukaryota; kingdom Metazoa; phylum Arthropoda; class Arachnida; order Araneae; family Uloboridae; genus Uloborus; species Uloborus plumipes. Next base: position 72,857 of record JAXGGA010002170.1, on the reverse strand, counting down.
CACCTATCTTCTGGACCCCATCCAATCAGTTAAGAGCCATTGTTTTGAAATTCAGACAAGGTGTGGCAGTGACCATTTTTGATTTTCCTCATTTTTTTATATGTCAAAGTAGGTCATGAGAAATGAACATTCTGAAGTTTGCAGCCAACCAAAAAATTTTGTTCGCTCGGTAAAAATTCCCAAAGTTTGATGTTATGCAGCGCTTTTTTGGTAAAACGGCTGAAAGACGCATTTCAGTGCGCTGTAGTTTTTTACAGAAACGCCACCCCATGGTTATGTTTACATTTATTGATTGTACAATGTGTAGTTATGAGGACCCCATAGTTATTTGGGTTGGGGTGTGTTTCTTTCTTCAATTAAGGGGCCGCAAAGTATGGTTTTTAGACCATTTTCGCTCGACTTTGAACTGCGTTATTTCCCCCCTAAAAGCAACCCCCCGAAATTTTTTTAATATATACTGAAAATGTATACTATGAAGAGAATATGTGGTACGAAAATTGTTTAATATCTCATTGCTTTAAAGAGAAAAAGACTTAGACATGTTTCAAATTTTCAAAATTTGCGGTTTTTTGATCGCATTTAACTCAAAACAGCAACTCTAGGACAAAAAAGCTTTTATGGATTATGGAACCTACAGATGTGTAAAATAACGTAAAAAAAGAAAGTTGCGTGGGGTCTCGTCTCGTTTTCAAGAAAATAATTTTTTTTTTGTAGCTCATTTTAATGCTTTTTTCTCATTGTAAAATATGTCCATCAAGTAGGTCAAATCTGCTGAAACTCCAAGTATATAATAAAGATATATTTAAATTTGTATAAGGAAAGAGAAAAAGACTAAAAACACTTAATTTTGTCAAATTTTTTTATAATTTTTTGTTTTTTAATTGCAATTCACTCAAAAAACGTGAAATCCTGAGACTATTATTGAATGCACATATTACTAGCTTTGAAATATTGGAAAAAGTAAATTTGGTGAGGTATCTTCAGATGTATTCTAGTGGGAGGTCACAGTGACCTCCCGAAAAATTTCATGATCGAAAAATTTTGCTGATGATTCGGCAAAGTTGGAAACAATACTGAAACATTGAACTTTTCTATTTATTTATTTTTTACATGTTATGATTATTTTTTTATATTATATGATACCTACATATGTGTAAAACGACGTACAAAATAAAGCGGCCAGGGGTCTTTTCTAGTTTTACAGAAAAAAATATGTAGCAGATTTTAATGCGTTCTCCCGTAGTAAAATGTGTCCAGTATGTAGGTCAGATCTGCTAAAATTTGAAATATATAATGATAATTTATATGTGTGTGAAAAGTAATTTTTGAGTGTATAGTAATAGTGAAAAAGAATCACAGCACTTAATTGTGTCTAAATTTTTAGAACTTTTAGCTTCTTATAGCAATTATATCAAAAAACGATAAATCGTTACTGAGGGAATTATTGAATTTACATATTACTAACTGGCAATGACTGGAAATATTCGAGAAAGTAAATACTGTGAGGTATTTTTAGAGGCTCCTCAATGGGAAGTCAAAGGAGGTCACTGTGACCTCCAGAAAAATTTCATATTCGGAAAATTTTTCTGAAGATTCGGCAACTTTAGAAACAATACTGCAACATAGAAATTTTCTTTTTATTTATTTATTTTTTACAGGTGGGCTCGATCGTATTTTATCATTCGGAAAAATTGGGAAATTCATTTGGCAAATTAAGAACATCTTCTGGAGAAGTATAAGATACTCATGGGCACTGGAACTTAAATGTTTACAGAATACGATCAAGCGCACGTGACAAAAATGTGTCATTAAAAAAACTCAATGTTGCAATAAAATTCCAAATTTGCCGAATCGTCACCAAAATTTTTCGATCATGAAATTTTTCGGGAAGTCAATGTGACCTCCCATTAGAATACATCTGAAGAGACCTCACCGAATTTACTTTTTCCAATATTTCAAAGCTAGTAATATGTGCATTCAATAATAGTCTCAGGATTTCACGTTTTTTGAGTGAATTGCAATTAAAAAACAAAAAATTATAAAAAAATTTGACAAAATTAAGTGTTTTCAGTCTTTTTTTCTTTCCTTTTCAAATTTAAATATATCTTTACTATATACTTGGAGTTTCAGCAGATTTGACCTACTTGATGGACACATTTTACTATGAGAAAAAAGCATTAAAATGAGCTACAAAAAAAAAATTATCTTCTTGAAAACGAGACGAGATCCCACGCAACTTTCTTTTTTACGTTATTCTACACATCTGTACGTTCCATAATCCATAAAAACTTTCTTTTCCTAGAGTTGCTGTTTTGAGTTAAATGCGATTAAAAAACCGCAAATTTTGAAAATTTGAAACATGTCTAAGTCTTTTTCTCTTTAAAGCAATGAAATAGTAAACAATTTTCGTACCACATATTCTCTTCATAGTATAAATTTTCAGTATGTGTTAAAAAAATTACGGGGGGTTGCTTTTAGGGGGGAAATAACGCAGTTCAAAGTCGAGCGAAAATGGTCTAAAAACTATACTTTGCGGCCCCTTAACTGAAGAAAGAAACACACCCCAACCCAAATAACTATGGGGTCCTCATAACTACATATTGTACAATCAATAAATGTAAACATAACCGTGGGGTGGCGTTTCTGTAAAAAACTACAGCGCACTGAAATGCGTCTTTCAGCCGTTTTACCAAAAAAGAGCTGCATAACATCAAACTTTGGGAATTTTTACCGAGCGAACAAAATTTTTTGGGGGGCTGCAAACTTCAGAATGTTCATTTCTCATGACCTACTTTGACATATAAAAAAATGAGGAAAATCAAAAATGGTCACTGCCAAAATTTCCCTTTTTTGTTCGATTTTCAAAATAATGGCTCTTAAACCACATGTAGCGGCAAGCATGTGATACCCTGGAGATTAACGTAACATTTACGAGTTACTACTAGTTAAGGATTCCGGGCTGTTGTGCCGTGGTCTGAATGGTTTTAATCCATACGTTTCGATCGCAACTGCGGCGGTCATCTTCAGTGGGTGTCGTTGATCAAATTAATCAACGACACCCACTGAAGATGACCGCCGCAGTTGCGATCGAAACGTATGAATTAAAACCATTCAGACCACGGCACAACAGCCCGGAATCCTTAACTAGTATTTACTCCGGCCGTGAAAGCCTTCATTCTTACATTTACGAGTTATTTCGTAAATGTGCATAGCGAATTCACTTTGCCTTAATAACAACTACATTTTCATAAATAAAAAAATCAGCGCGTTATGTATTCAATGTGTTTACGAAACGAGTTATATATCTCTACAACGATAACTTTTTTCACCCATTTCCAAACGGATTATTCCCACATCCTGCATACTTGGAACTGAGAAAGTCTGTTTTATTACTGACCTAATGTGCATCTAGAATTGAAATAGAGCAATAAAAACTGAGGCAAAAAAATTGATAAGAACATCAAAACCACAAATTCGGCATCTCTAAAGTAATCTATAATTGACGGATCAAAAAACCAGTAGAGTGAAGAGAATATAATCTTGTTCTCAGGGCTTCAGATGAAGAGTAGGTGAAGATTAAAACAAAAAAATGGCGTATGGTGAAGACAGCCGCGAAATTCTTTCCATGTTGCAAAAAAAGTAGAACATGTATGCTTGTGTTGACAATGAGTTAAATTTGCATTTTATGTTAATTCGTAGTTACAGCGATTGTTTGCTATTTGTTATTTATTTATTTTTTATCTTTTCATTTTTTGAATTCATTTTCTTGGCTCTTAAGTTTAAAAAGCTAAAATGTTCAACTCTATACTTTGTTCAACCTTAATTGGTTTTTATGTAGTTGTACCTCGCTTTTAATACGCTTCTATTAGTTTCACATGTGGGTTTGTTTGTTTGTTTGTTTGTATGTATGTATGTATGTATGTATGTATGTATGTATGTATGTATGTATGTATGTATGTATGTATGTAACTCTAAATAAAAGATAAAATTCACGTTCTTTGCAAATATAAAAGTAACATGTTTAGTACTATTATTAATACTAAAGGCTAAACTGTATTACATGTTGATGTAGCATAAGTGCGTGCAAACTTAGCGGATATTCAATAGTTTTGAAAATCAGAGGGAAATCAGAGTATCATGAACTATTTTGATTATTAACTCTAAAAGCGTATTTTTTAGTTTTTTCTAACTATATTTTAGAATTATTTTCTTTGATGAATGGATGCTTGTACTTGCTAGCATTTTGAAGAGTTAAAAAAAAAAAAAGATTGTATATTGGTTCATTTATCAAGGGTGGAATCAATAAAATCAGTTTAATTCTCAACAAGTTACAGTTTGCATTCTAAGCAGCAGCTGAAGTTACCAACACGCCACATCAGAATTTTTTATGCTGAAGATATTCAAATAAATGCTTAAAAAGATATTTTTAATTTTCATTTTGCTTGCTTTGAAGCAAATCGTTTCCCTTTTGTTTTCTTTGCCTTTTTTGACTCAAAAGATTTAAAATTATTAATACATTTTTTTATTATTATTTCAAGTTGTATAGTGGAGAATATACTGAGTGTGGAATGTGGAGTATAGATCCTTTATACCAAATTCAAAGAGCTCATGCGATTCGCAATAATTTCTTGGAGAATACTTATTGGATTATTAGGAATAGGGGTCGAAGTAGCCTCCCTCCTCCCCTAAGATCTTAGTTTTAATACATGCTACTAATCCTGACACAATACTTTTTATACCTGTAATTGGGAATAAACCGCGCTATTCCTAACAGCATTATTGTTATTAATTTCATTTTTGAAAGATGCTTATTCACACTAGTACTTATGTTCAAAACCGAACGTAAAAGTAAGAAGGGAAACATGAGGCAAAGTGAAACAGCGGAGCAAAGTGAAATGATAAAATATTTTCAGTTTGAAGTGCCGCTAATCTAGCAATATTTCGACGAAGTTCCTTGACATATAGCTGATATCTGTCACAAAATAAATAGCTCTAAAGATCATCGAAAAAAATTACACGATTGATTTTCAAAATTTTATACCTAATATCGTGGTTTTTTAAAAATATTTCTCGCCATTATAAAATAATAAAATGTTTATAATTATCGCTTTAAGTATTAAATGAGGGGTTTGTGCTCCATGTATTTTATAGGAAAGAAACATCAAATACAAGCACAAATGCATAATGTTTTTAATATCGAGAGGGGTCAAATTGCTGCAGTCCTCCCCGCCCTCCCCACCCCCCAACCCCACGATGACCCAAATGTCGAGTCTGGTCTCAAAAGAGTTAAGAATATATTGACAGTATTTTTAGAGCGCCATCAAAACTCGCTAGAACAGGAACTTCATCACGAAGGGAACACAGAACTCCTTCTTTCGCTCTTTTTGTCCTCTTAAACAAGTTTCTAAAAAGTCCACGTCCCAAATGTGTGTGCCTAAATTTACGACAGGTCAAGGTTTCGATTAAAAAGGAATGCCAAGCCCATAAAATATTTGTTTCCTGTCGTCTGCGCCAACCTTTTGATAACCCTCCAACTACAACTTAACGTGGTAATCCTGTTCTGTCGACAAAGAATTGGCAAAATGGGTTAGAAGATAACTATCTGCTTTGGAGACTTTAGCAAAGACAAGCTTTAGAGTAAACACGAGATATTTTCCCACCCATTTACGTGACAAAGAACGATAGCGAGTCCAGAATAACAATCGAAGATCACGCGAACTTGAAAATAGAACCTCTGCAGCTTAGGATTGTTCACCGTGTTATGTAGATTTGCAGTAGACTGAAAGCTTATAAATTTACGCTTACAACTCGATAGTTGTAAGAGGATTTTTTTAAAAAAAAAAGGATAGTAGTAGAAATTAAAAGTTCTGGTTCCCTTTTCTTTTTCTGTAATACGCTCATTCATAATAGCTCATCGGACCTGGTATAGAATAATCTTTAAATTAGTTTAAAAAACTAAAAAATACGCTTTTTGATGCACTTATAATTCATCAACATGTAATATAGTTTAGCTTTTAGAATTAATAATAGTATTAAATATATTACTTTTATATTTGCTAAGAACGTGAATTTTATCTTTGATTCAGAGTTACATACAAACCCACATGCGAAACTAATAAAAGCGGATTAAAAGGGCGCCCCGAGCTTAAATTTTTGGAGGACAGAAACTCTGAATTTGCCGAATGGAACACCAAATTTTGCCGAATGATAAAATGCGGATATTCAAAAATAAATACATCTGATGAAATAGGACTTTCGAACATTTGAATTGTCTCAAATTTGACGAATAACGGTATTTTTGAGTGTAGAGGCATATCAAATTACGATTTATATATTTATTTACAGTCAAGTCTCGATAACTCGAAGCCTTATGACTCGAATCTTCCTTTATCTCGACGTTTTTACTGTCCTAAACTCTTGAAAACGCTGGGAAAGCTTCCAATAACTCCAATAACTCTTGATGCTTTTAGCCGGTCTCTTCGGACTTCGAGTTATTAAGACTCGACTGCATTTATTTTCATAAGCACTGCGAAAAATTAATTGCTGATTTTACAGTATAAAACTGGCAGCAGAGGTTCTAGTTTAAAACTGTAAAGTGCACGGTAATAAACTGTAAAATTAACTATTTTACAGTTTATTACTGGAAATTAGCAATTTTACAGTTTATTACTGGAAATTAGCAATTTTACAGTTTAGTATTGTGCAGTTAGCATTTTTACAGTTTATTACTATAAAATTAGCTGTATTTATACTGTAAAAACAACATTCATTTTTTTACAGTGAGCGTCTTGGGATTTCTTGCAAAGAATTTAGGAATCTCTTTACGGGAGAACTAAATTTAAAGACTGTATTCATTACTTCATTGATAAAATTTTCGATATGTCAAAGAAAACTTAAAAATCTAGTAATAATAATAGTAATGAATGATTTATGCTTTAAATTACTTATGTTTTGATAGCCCCTAAATTGTTTAAGTAATACAATAAGTAAATGATGAATATATATTTAAAACACAAGGTGTTGACACATCACATAAACTAATAGGAATAACTTTATAACAGCGTTTAATTTTAACTCTGAGTAGTATGAAAATCAGAAACGAGTCTCTGTAATGATTAATACAGCTAAACTAGAAAAGTCATTGCTATTTTTCAAAATAAAGATAACACGAAAAACTAAAAAAAGGAAGAAACAAAAAACAAGGAAACAGAGGAAACGAATTAAGATTAAATAGTTGTTCTAGCTAGTGCTGTAGTCGGAACGAGCGAGGGACACTGTTCTTCAAAAATTGTAGGGAATGGCGTCCAAAATGTAATGTTTTGCAAAACTATATTGAAAAAGTGTGTCGCAAAAATAATGCAAAATTAAAGGTAAATTGGTTTAAACTATACTTTAAAAAATAAATAGCAGCTTTTAAATTAAAGCTGAATAAGTAATTTAAGCAGGCTTTTTTTTTATATTTTCTTTTGGTCAAACAAAAATCCGTGAGCCATGACGTCTACCCTATAAAAAGCGAGTTCTTTTAACATTTTTCTAACTGAAGCACTGGGCACAAAGTTTTATCAAAAACATCGATGTTTTGAAAACATTTACATCTATGTCACATCCCTAATTCTTATTTATTAAACAGCACATAGTAATGCTCTTATTTCAGAACTAATTATCTCTCAACTAAATGGCTTAAAAACATAACCTTTTTTATGAAACATATAGTAATTCCAAATTTAAAACTAAACTTTGCAGTTGAAATGCCTAAAAGCAGCTTTGAACTGTTTTGACATTCTTGATATTGTTTTAGAAAGAAATGCAAGTCTTTCAATAGTTACATTTATTTCGAAGCAAAAAAAGGCGTTTTAGAACTTTAAGCATGATCGAGTTTTAATAAATATAAAAAGCTAAAATGAAATTGTTTGACGTTTCTTGTGTAAATTATTCACAGCTTTTTTTTGAATTAGTTTGACTCGAATTATTAATCACTCCGCCGCTAGAGGGCGCCAGTGTTGCAGGGGGGGATTTTTGCTGCTCTGAGCTAAGTGATATTTTTAATGTAAATTGTTTGTTTTTATTGTATCAGTTTTGGTATTTTTATTGTATTTCAGTATATAATTTAGTATTTCTGTGCATTGAGACTTATTTTTGCTTTACTTGCATTCTTAAAGTGTTTTTCAATTTTTTGAGCTAAGCCTAAAATGTGGTGATTCCTTTGTTGTTAGGCCTGTGTTCTTTGTTGGGTGTAGCAATTTAATTTTTATTTACTACTGACTTAGTTATCTGCATTCTTTGTATCTTTATCTCAAATGATTTCTTATTTTAATTATTAGAAGTTACTCTTAAAATTTTGCACTTTTGTCTTTTGATTGCTTTTGTATAAGTGGATCATTTGAGTTATTATGGGTGTTATATGCATTTTGAAAGAGGTTAAGAATGGGAAGGGGAGCAGGTGGATTTCTTGCGACATTTGTCAGATGTTCTGCCTGTATGAGGGAAAAGAGGAGTCCATTTCTGAGGATGATTTCACTTGCACTAAGTGTGCTGAGCTCCTGGACTTAAAAAATAGGATGACCATTTTGCAGGCCCAAATAGCCTCAGGTTGTGGGACAGAGGAGGTAAACAATTCAGATGGAAAGGGGGAAGTTATTAAAAAGGATGTGGGCATTAGCTGTGAGTTAGTTAGTGGGATTATTCCAGAGGAGAAGGGGGAAGTTAGCAGTAAGGAGACAGACTGGGAGACGAAGGGTGTAATATTGGGGGATTCTATGGTGCGTGAGGTGGGAAATTCAATCGGGAGGGTAAAACGTAAGGTGGCTAGGTGTTGTTTACCAGGGGCTCGGGTGAAGGATGTAAATAAGGTTGCAGAGAAGAGGGGGACATTTGATAAGGAGGATATGGTCACTTTATGGGTGGGAACGAACGATGTAGGCCGTAGTAATAATGAGGAATTTAGGAACGAGTGGAATTCCCTGTTGGATAAAGCAACCAACAGTTCGACCAGTGTCCAAGTGGTTGGGTTGCTGCCCAGGTACGGAGTCAATAGGAGCTGGTTAAACCAGCGGGCTAGGTGCATGAACCTGATACTCAAAGAAATTTGCCATATGCGCAGTATCAGATTCATCGATGTGTGGAGTTATTGTAAGCGAGATTGGATTGCTAGGGATGGCCTGCATCTGAGTTCTACAGGGGTTAAAATGGTTAGTGGTTTGGTTTTGGAGTATTCTGAGTCAAAAAACTAAGTTTGAAAGGGGGGCAGGGTTCACGGAGAAGGTTGCAAAAATATGCAAACTATTTGGGTTTAATTAGGAATGGTAATAAGGAGGAAAATAAGAGTAGTCATTTCAACAATTTTGATTCAAGAAATCGTAAGGGGTTGAATAAAAACAAGTTGAGCATGCTTAAGGTTTTTTATACCAATGCTCGCAGTATTAGGAACAAGATGGAAGAATTAAAAAGCATAATCACAAATGAGAATTTGGATGTAATTGGAGTTACCGAGACATGGGCTACCAAAAATGATGATGATTTATTGTGTATTCCTGGGTATAATTTGTTTAGACAAGATAGAGTAGGTAAAAGAGGTGGTGGGGTTTTATTTTATGTTAGAGATACTTTAACTTGCAATGAATTGGCAATAAATGACAAACCTAATGATATTGACATGGTTTGGCTAGAATTGATGAGCGGTAAGGGTAAAAAATTACGTTTGGGTAACATTTATAGGCCACCTAATCTAAGCCAGGGTCAAGATGAACAGATGTATCGTATTATTAGAGACATGTCGAGTAAGGGACCGGTAATTATAATGGGGGATTTCAATTTTCCGGGCATTGATTGGAATAATTCTTACCCCAATAATAGTAGAGAAGAGGAATTTCTAAAAGTAATTGGTGACTGTTTTTTAGATCAAGTTGTTTCTGAGGGAACACGGCAGGATACTGTTTTGGATCTTGTTTTCTGCAATGTTGAAGGCTCTGTACAGGCATTATGTGTAGGGGAGCATATTGGGGATAGTGACCACAACAGCATTAGGTTTGGGATTAAGTTTGATATGCACAAAGACAAAAATTTTAGGTTTGTACCTAATTTCAGAAATACTGATTTTGTCGCACTCAGGCAGAGTTTGAAAGCGGTTTTTTCATCAGGTTTGGACAATAGCGATGTAAATTTGCAGTGGACAGAGTTTAAGGAAAAACTAGCAAAAACAGTTGGAGATTTTGTTCCTTTTAGGAGAAAAGGGGTAAACACAAAAATTTGGCCCATGTGGTTCACTAGGGAAACTAAGGATGCTCTAAATAGTAAGCAAGCTGCTTTTCGTCGATTAAAAGAAACTGGTCACAGCGCAGACAGGCTACAGTATTGTGAGGCTAGGCGTAGTTTTAAGTATTTGGTACGGTTTCAGAAAAGAGAATTGGAACAAAAGCTGGCAGATAATATTGACAGGAATCCAAAGGAGTTTTTTGCATACGCAAATTCTGGGAAAGTTCGAAATAGTCAAATTGGGCCACTAGTAGATGAGCATGGAAATTTAATTCAGAATGATGGTGATATAGCAAATGTTCTAAATGACTTTTTTTCCAGTGTTTTTAACGATAACTGTATCTCAACAGTTGACACAAGCAAGACACAAGCTACTACACAGCTTGAGGACTTTGTATTTTCCAGGGAGGACGTTTTACTTTATTTGAAAAAAATTAAAACCACAAAAGCTCCGGGACCAGATAATATTTATCCAAAAATTCTAGTAGAATGTGCAGAGGAATTAGTTGACGCTATAGTTAATATATTCAATGCTTCGTATAACTCAGGGATAGTGCCAGAGGACTGGAAACTAGCTAACATTACACCACTCTTCAAGAAAGGGTCTAGAGGTAATGCAGGAAATTATAGGCCTGTGAGTCTGACTTCAGTGGTATGTAAAATTTTTGAAACATTGATCAAAATTAAGATTATGAATTTCTTAGAAAATAATGGGCTGTTGAGTAGTTTGCAGTATGGTTTCAGAAAAGGTAAATCGTGTGCTACTAATTTATTACATTTCTACGACAAGGTTACCTTGGCTTTAGATAGCAAAAAATGCGTAGATGTTGTTTACATAGATTTTCAAAAAGCTTTCGATAAGGTACCGCATGTAGCACTACTCAGCAAATTAGCTGGTATAGGGGTAGGAGGTAAAATTCTAGTTTGGGTTAGGAATTGGCTGACAGGAAGGAAACAAAGAGTAGTTGTTAGGGGTAACTATTCTAAATGGAGTGAAGTTTTAAGTGGGGTTCCCCAAGGATCAGTTTTAGGTCCCCTTTTGTTTATTATTTTTATGAATGACATTCATGAAAATGTTTCTGGAAACATGAATTGTTTTGCCGATGATGTCAAACTTATGGGGGTTGTAGAAAATGACGAACAAATAAATCAGCTGCAACAGGATTTGGATCATATTACTAAATGGGCAGACAAGTGGGGTATGGCAGTTAATGTTGGGAAATGTCAAGTGCTGCATTTCGGTCATGGAAATAAGCATACAAGCTATTATTTACAGGGTTCAGTCATTAGTAGGGCAGATAATGTTATGGATCTAGGTGTCTTAATAAATCAGGATTTCAAGTCCAGTCAACAGTGCAGCATAGCTAGTAACAAAGCCAATAGGATGCTTGGGTTTATTAATAGATCTATTTCAAACAAATCTAAGAAGGTTCTTCTGCCTCTATATAGAAGTTTGGTAAGACCTCATTTGGAGTATGCTGTTCAGTTTTGGTCTCCTTATCTGAAGAAAGACATTAATTTATTGGAAAGGGTACAAAGAAGGGCTACAAGGTTAGTAAATGGATTTTCTAATTTAGACTATGATTCCAGACTTAGAATGCTTAATATGTATAGTCTTGAGCAACGGAGAACCAGAGGGGACATGATTCAGTTATTTAAATTTATTAAAATGAATGATGTTGCAGGGTTGGATTTTTGCAAGGAAAGCAGGACAAGGGGTCATTGTTTTAAGCTGTTTAAACCTCAGGCGAACCTGGAAATTCGAAAAAATTACTATTTTAGCAGGGTAGTGGGAACTTGGAACAGCTTACCGGAAGAGGCGGTAAAGAGCAATGGAGTAGATGGCTTTAAGAGGGCCATTGATCTTCATTGGGGTCTTTAATTTGACTAGGACCAGCCAAGTTGGGCCCTGAGCCTGCTGCTGGTCGCCACATTTGTATTTGTATTTGTATTTGTATTTTGACTGAAGAATGAAATAATAAACTCTCATTTAAGCTAAAACATATTTAAACTAAATTAAAATTAAACAACAATCATTATTATACGGAAATATGACAAACTTTTTATTTATTTTGATCTCGGCCTAGATTTTATTTACTTACTTTTTTACAATCATAACAGTGATGAATAAGTTACTCCAGTTTCTTTTTTGTGGTGCAAAAAAAGTACTTTTTAAAGTATTAAGGAGGAAATGAAAATAGTATGTCAGAAAGACTTCGTTATACCGCCTAAAATTTCGCCCCACAAATAATTTCACTAAATTCGAGATACTGACACTGCGTAGTTTTGATACTAATGCTTCAACACTATACTTCTTCCATTCAACAGTATTCTTATTAGCTTTTAATGAGTTACGTTAGTATAGTTGAAATATTTTCATCTTCGCTAGGTGAAAGATTCGCCAAAAGCTTAGTACATTTAAGTGACATAAAGTACGTTTTGTATTATTAACCCATTAATGACTAGCGTCCCTTTTTAGGGACGGTCCAAAAAAGGGTCTGAATTTCCCAAAAATGAACATTTCAACCAAATAATAGTGTTCAATTAGTACCTTGGTATTGTTTTAATTCGTTATTAACATATTGCAGCACATAACCATTGTAAAGTGCGTTCTGTAGCAGTTTTAATATGATCTTTCTCAAAAATGACATCGTTCACGATCTCAAGAAAAAAAGCTAAGTTTTCAAAGTTGTTCCTAGCTTCCCAGTTTATGTTAATTGCTGATTTTATTTCTTCTTATAAAAGTTTTTTAAAATATTACATCGTAGGCAAAAAAAATTTTAGTAAAAAAAGTGTGTACCCTCTGGGGTCTATCGTAACTTTTAAAGGACGATTTTTCTTTCCTTAATAAAAAAAATTATTTTTTACATAATATTTTTTTTATTATTTTTCCTGTCCATTAAACACTGTTTGTAACCAGTGTACAAAATATCTTTGGAAAAAAAATGTCAGGCATTAATGGGTTAAAACATTATTTGTACAGTATTTATCCGTTCATTTCATACTTATTTCATTCTTTTTCATGTGATATTGATTATAAGAGAGAGAGAGAGAGAGAGAGAGAGATTTTTAAAAACGTTATTTCCCTCAATTTTTGCCAAATTAAAAAATAATTTTTGCAGTGTTTTATGCGAAGCTTACAACTATGGGATTCTTGAGAAACGAAGCATATTTTCTTCTGGAACAGCCATTTTTTTTTTTTTTTAATATTAAGAAAATTATAAAGAGAAAACAAATTGGGGTTCCGACTTTAGTGCACTTCCCTTTCAGTGTATCTCGAATCCCTACCGTTTTCTAAGCTTTTTGAATGCAACATCTACTATAAACTGTACCGTAGCAAAAAATTATGAATCAAGGCAAGGTTATGTTCCACTAAACTTAATATCTGAATTTTTACACAAGTTAAGAAGAAAAAAATTGATGAGAAGCAATTAGCAGCATTTCTTCGGAAAGTTAAAATGACTGATATCGAAATGAAATGGACTTATGAATCAAGTTTGTATTCCACAAATCTTAATATCTAAATTTTACACAAACATAAAAACCCGTGTACAGCAATTAGCAACATTTCCTTGGAAAGTGAAAATGACTGATGTGCAAATGAAATGACGTTAGTAATCAAGATAAATTTATGTTCCACAAATCTTAACGTCTAAATTTTTATATACGTAAAAAAGTAAATAACAAAAGAGACAATTAACAACAGTTTCTTGGAAAGTGAAAATGACGGATGTCATTATGAAATGAACTTATGAATCAAGTTTATATTCCACTGATCTTAATATCTAAATTTTCATTAAAAGGAGAGAATCCGTGGGATACAATTAGCAACGTTTCCTTGGAAAGTGAAAATGACTGATGTCCAAATGAAATCTCCTTACTAAACAAGATAAATTTTTGTTCCATAAATCGTAAGATCTAAATTTTTACATATAGAAAAATAAAGTCAGAGGTAATTAGCTACATTTTCTTGGAAAGTGAAAATGACTGATGTCTAAATGAAATGACCTTATTAATTAAGATTAATTTATGTTCCAAAAATCCTAATGTCTGAATTTGTACATAAACAAAAACGTTAAAACAAAAGTGAGAGGCAATTAGCAACATTTCCTTGGAAAGTGAAAATGACTGATGTCCAAATGAAACGGACTCGTCGAAAGTGAACATCGAAAATGAAACAATGTCCACGTCACGGATGGAGTGGTGCCTCGGAGAAATGGACACTGGGTGTCCAGACATGTGTGACCATCGGCAGAAATGGAAACAAATGCTGTAAACAGGTGTTATGTCTAAAAAAAGATGAGAGTATTCTGATTAACCCGTTTGTCCCTCCGATTATTTTGAATCTGTAACCGCAGCATGCAGAGCGTAAAACCCACCGGCGCTGAAAATATGAGTCTCTGCAGTCACCAAGATGATGTGCCGATACTGGCTGGGATAGATTGCCGCATCGTTGCATTTATCGGTTTTTTTTTTTTTTCTCTTTACTTGAACTACACGTGCTTGATACGATCATTTTCGGTGCTCATAATAATGGTTTTTGTAAGTTTATCGTATCAGTTACCATCAAAACATCTAATTCCTCACTTTTTTTTCGCTGTTTTGTTGTTTTCTATCAGGTTATTCGATTTAGTTATCATCACGTTGATATTGCGACGATATCCCAATTCGACTGAGTACTCATCACACTTCCCTTTTCTACTGAATTCGCTGAGAAGCAAAAAAAAAACTGTCTCAAGGTAAGCCCTCATCTTGCAATACACTACCGGCTAATTTATTCCATCCATGGTTTGCAGTTTCGTGCTTATTATGCACTCATCAGCATGGTATAGAAAATAAACGAGCTGGCGGCAAAATCCTCTTATAGAACAAAGAGAGAGAAAAAAAACTGGTACCTAATGTGAAATTAGAATTTTTCAGACCTCATCCTACCGGAACTGAACTATAATTCGAGCTGCTCTATAGAATTTTCATACAAAGTTTAAGTCCAAAAAGGGATTTTTAACCACTGTTTAGCGACGTTTTAAATTTTAATTAATTAAATTAAGGATTATTGTGAGTTCCTTAAGCGTCAAAATCCTTACAGGTATTCTCTATATTTAAACTTTTGGTCTCGCAAACTTACACAATATGTGGTTGTAGATTTGAAAGACAATGAATCCCACGGAAAGGAGACGCCATTAAAACTTTTAACGGTTCTTTTATGGCTCTTTTTATCTTTTTAGGAAGAGGAAATATTGTCCTTAGAGGGTAATTCGTAGCATTTGAGGGAGTGACCTATCACTCTTTCAAAATGAGCACCTCTGTTAAATGGAATGTGCTTTTGCTATTTTAAAACCGCCGAGAATAAAGCTTCTCTCTGACAATAAATTTAAAACTACCATGCTTATAATACACAGTTTAAAACATAAAACATTTTAGGACCTTATGACGTACAGCTTTTGTTTCTCCAAAGTTAATAAAGTAATATTTAAATAAAAAAGAACTTACTTCGAACTGCCCATTGTTCCATGGATTTGATTCCTCGCAGCCATCTCAACAAAGAAAAGGTGCAGTCACTGGAAACACTGACATCGGAGCTTAATCCCATAAACATCGGCATGAGGTGGCGGAACCCTTTGGACATCATTTCTTGCATTTTCACTTTCATGGATTTGAATGATTCGACGATTGCTTGCTCCTGGATCATCAGTTCCGTGGTCACTTCAACTGTGGAACCGTCATCCCTTGCAGAAGTTGATGTTTTTTCAAAAGCATTTCGCGAGGTTTCGACATTTACTCGAGAATCCTCTGTCTGATTAACGTAGTTATCTAAGGTAGAGTCTACGGCAGATTCTTTGGAATTAAGTTGTGTCACAGTTTCAGAACTTGTCTCATGTGAGCTAATAGCTTTTATACTATGTGCCTTGCTGTAATTAGTGGACGACAAAACGCCGGCAAAATTTGGATATCCATTTGGACGGTTTGTGGTCCTTAAAGCTGAGTTCGGATTTGTTCTTAGGGATGATATTTCATCGGAACTGACTGAAGGAATTACACGGAAGTCAAACACATTCGATGCACCGTTTCGCGAAAACTTGATCGTTTCATTGAATGATTTTCGGTTTGGTGGTACAGTGGGATTATTGTAAGGCTTCGTAACAGGACGTAAGCTTTTATACAATCCCATGTTGCTATCATTTGATGAACCATTAATACTAAGTTTTGGGTTAAAGGTGGTGTCCGGAGAAATGTTTCTGATAATATCCGCATTATTTGTTTTTAGTCTGAAATCGAACTCGGTCGTGCCAGTTGGAAATCCTTCTGAAACTGATTTGTGAGAATTGCTTTTATCGTTGAAGTTGGGTAAAACGGAGCTGTTTTGGAGCGAAATACTGTCAGTAGTTCCAGTTCGGAAATTGAAGACTAATTTTCTTGTTGTTGTAGAGTTTTCAGAATCGACAGCACCCGTTGAATAGCTTGTGGGAGCGTAGGTGAATCTGTGTTGAACATTCGGCTTTGCTGTGCTCGTTGATGTATTAATTCCGAACTTACTAGTATGATTTCTTCTCCCAAAAACTTTATTCGCTAAGTGCAAAGCATTTATCACTTTTGCATGAGAATTCGCTGAATAAACTTTCACATTTTGTTGACTAAACAGATCCTCAGAATCTGAAGTTGTTAGTGAACTTGGAGTTGAAGGAAAAATAAATTCAGCATTATTTACATCACTCCTTAGAGTAGTTGAAGAGGGTGAGTACGTTGTTGTCATGTCACTGTCTGTTGTGAGGAATGACGCATTATCTTCAAAGGCGACGATATGCTGCGGGCCTCTAAAATATTGTTTGACGAACTTAGGTTTTGATGTCACTGAAATTGAAGCATCAGAAATAATATCTTCGTTTTCCTTCCCATATAGTGTTTTATCTAGATTTTGTAGCTGCTTTTCTACTCTTCCGTAATTACTGAAAGTATCATTTAGCAAGGGTGCACTCGTTATGTAAAGGTTAGATTTTCCCTCAAGTGTGGACGCAACTGTAGGTCTCACTGTTGGTACAGCTGTATAGTCTTTTGCATTTTGGATAAAAGCGTTACCACTTCTCGTAGGAGAAGGAACATATTTTATGCCGTGATTCCACTGAGGAGGCTTTGTGGTTTGGAAGCTATTTTGGATACTTGTTGAAGTAGAAAACCCGATAATTTGCCTATACTTTTGATTTTGGAACAAGTTTGATTTTCGAGTGCTTAAATTTGATTCGTTGGGTGTAGTTTTTGCTGCCATCACTTTCGGCACTTCAGTCGTATAATAGTCAAAACCGATGACA
Source organism: Uloborus plumipes (assembly GCA_038373865.1). Lineage (NCBI taxonomy): Eukaryota > Metazoa > Arthropoda > Arachnida > Araneae > Uloboridae > Uloborus > Uloborus plumipes. The sequence continues at coordinate 55,302 of JAXGGA010002170.1, read as the reverse complement.
GTAGTAGCTCTCTGAGACTTTTTACGCATGGCTTCTTCTGGGGAAAGCGTAGTCGTCAAATCTAAATTTGATGAGACACTGGAATAACGACGAAATGGCGGGGGTGAACTACTGGTATAATGTTGAATGAAAAAGTTTTCGTTGGATCTTTGAATACTGCTGTTGGATGGCTTGACCACTTTTTTGTTGATTTGGGAAGTTTCATTGAAACGGTTTGGCATTTTTGTTGTTCTCCGCAAACTATTAAACGTCAATTCTGATTTTTTGGAGAACTCCTCGCTTAAAGAAACTGGAAGAGTAGTCTCATGATCGTTATTAGTCCTCACTTTACTAAATACATTTTCAACTCTTCTCGGTTTATTTGCCTCTTCTTCTTGCTTTGGTAGTGTCTGAGATAAAAATTCTCTTATTTGTTGCAAATCTTTGTCGTAGGTCCCATCCTCATCAGGGACATTTTTGTTAGACTGTTGTACAAATGTTTTCGCGGGTGTGATGTTATCTTTTGGTGAGGATTCTGTAGTTGTTACAAATGGTACGTCGTCATTCGAATCCTCCAGAGAAATTTTACTGTGGAAGTTAGAATTGGAACTTTCCAAATGATCTTGATTAAAACTTTCTTGCTTATGTGAAAGACTACTATCATTGGAATCTATATTCGAATCAATTTCCGATTGTGGATTTTTGGAATGTGAGTTATTGTCACCTAATAAATATCTTTGAGCTCCTTCATTGTCAGCTTTATTACCCGTTGGTTTGTTAATATTAATTTTTGGGATGTTTTGAAAATCATTACTTTTATAAGCATCACTGTTTCTAACTGGTTCAGGAGCTGTGTCTGATGCATAAACTGGAGGCATTCTTCCTTTTGAATATTGACTTGGTCTCGTTGATAAAGGTTTGAAATTGTTCATGAAGATTTCAGGCCTTTTGTTTTCCAGAATAGCAAAAGGTTGGTTAAGGGTTCCCAAATTCAGTTCTGATGGTAATTTGAGAGCTGACTGAGGGAAATTTGATGACGGATTTAAGTATATTTCCGGGTGCATAGACTTTACCCCACTCAATCCTTGAAGTTGAGGTTTAGATATATACACAACAGCAGGTGATCTGTCTCGCAGGGCTGGATTTGTACTTGCCGCCACTGGTATATGATGATAAACATCAACGACTCTGTTTTTCTGTCCAGGATGATTTAACGCAGTTGGTTGAAACTTGTTATTTGAAGCTGAGTCAATAAGTTCCATAATGCTTGGACGTTGCCGAGGCACTCCGAACTGCTTCATCGGATGTGAAGCAGGCGCTCTAGGAACATTAAACGGGCGATGTGCATTTAAATTTAAAACTTGAGGCTTCTGATACTTTTGTCCCAACGCAAAATCGTTCTGAATTGGAATTCGAGGAACATTTGGAACGATCTGCGTTTCGCTAGCTGTAGGTACTTGATCCAATTGCGCTTGTGGTCTCAGACTCATTACTTTTCCTGGCAGGCGTAGTGGACCACGAAGCATTGTTGTCGGCCGATGATGATGTTGCTGATAGACTGGACGGTTTTCCATCCCTGCCTTCTCGATCTCGTGCAAAGCTGGACTCATAATTGAAGTGCCCGGTAGTGAAAAAGCAGGACGGTATTGTTGATTTCTCGTAAATCCCGGACTAGAGGCTCGCGCAGCCATTTTGGAGTTCATCAGTGCTCTTGGTGGTGCGTGCCTTTGAAGTTGTGAAGACAGCATCGGTATCCGAGCCTGTTGATGATTTCGTATTGAATGGCTCATCAATTCGCGCGTTTGGCGCTGCTTCAGATTTTCTGCTTCCTGTAACAGGACACTGCTCGGAGATGCGAGTAACGACTGAATGTTTTGTATGAAGTTGCTTCTTGGTATAAGTTGCATTGAGGGGCCTGTTGCACTGAAATAGTGCAACCTGGGGACGGGATAGTTTCTAAGTGCATCTGCAACTAGAAATAAACTTAGCCACAAACAAATCGCGGGGAAAACTTTCTCCATATTTTTCATGATGTTTGCGGAAAAGTGCTCAAAAATGTTTCAAAGTGCGAAATTCAAAGCAATTCAGAGCTGGTATAAATATTCCATGGTTTTCCTAGAGGAAAGAAAAATAATCCACGATGTAGTAACATATAATGAGTATGTAAATTAAGAAATAAGGACATTTATCAAAGACACTATGTTGAAAACAATTGGGTGAATAAGTGTTCGAACTTTTAAAATAGAATTCCAGTCAGACACTTAATACAGCAACAAAAATTATTTTTACTTTAACTTTTACATTTTTTTTTAGGAAAATAAATTTAAAATACTTTAAGATTGAAGTATAGAAAGAAAATGCATGAGATAGTTTAACATTATTTTAGCAGAAAGCATCTAAATTTTCACAGAAGATTTCTGTGTAAAATAATAGTTTTTATTGTGTTTTAGTTTTAATCGCAGCTAGTACTTCCAGAAAATAAATAGTTTTGAGAGCAAGCAATATTATCTTTTGTTCTTGTGTCAAACAACAGTTAGGGTATGATTTTTTTCCTTCAATTTTCAATAAATTTTATTAACTCGCCACACATTTTGTTTTTTCTCACTAAACACTATAAGAGTAAGTTGAACGTAAGTACTTGAGAAATTACACATCAGTGGGGATTGAGATAAAAAAAATCATTTGTTTATCATTTTCAAATGCCATGATTTGAAAGTATTTTTAACCGAAGAGATTAAACTTCGACTTATTTTTCATTACAATGGCCGTAAAATTACACGTAGGCATCCTAAATGGGGGATTTACAAGAAGTTAACAAAATTTTTGGTAATTTATATAGTTCTCCCATGGTCAGGTGAGCTGTGATCTTAACGATGTTTACCTCATTTTGGAGAGTTCGGTGAAAAATAAACCCGTTATATTGGGGTGGATTTCTGCACGGTAACTAATGAATGCTGTTTTTACAGTATTATGCAGCTAATTTTATTATAATAAACTGCAAAAAATTGCTAATTTCACAGTAAAAAACTAAAATTGCTACTTTTCAGTACTAAACTGTAAATGATGGATATAAGCCTTGAAAAGAAGAAATGATCATCCTTTCCACCTCGAGGCTACAAAAATTAGAGTTTGGCAACAATGAAAAAAGAAAAGAATAGATTTTAAAAATTAAGATGAAGTAGATTGTAAAACTTTTTTGGCCATTTTTGTAAGAATTTTCCCCTTTGAAATGTAAATAGTGTTAATAAACCTTTTTAATATAACCTTTTCTACTAAGATGTCACCACTTCAATAGTTTTAAGATACTGAGCAGACAACCGCCCATAAATTTACAAGAAAAATGTGTTACTCAGATGTAACATTTGGCGCCCCCGGGTGGGCTTTGTCTACTCAGTAAATACAGATGAAGCGATGACAAGTTCGCCATAAATTGGATCTGATTAACTCTCTGTTTGATTACCCTCTTCAAATTTAAGATTCGGTAAGTTGAAACTGCTTACCAAAATTTTGAAAATAGGAAATACATCAAATTTCTTGAATTAATACGGTATTGTTTGCGAATTGTGCAAGTTTCAGAATTTATTTAAGATAATTGCAATATTTCAAACATGGATGCAGTTAATAAGACGAAGCGCACGGTGGTAAGATCGCAAGCAACAAAGTTATTTAAAAGGATTGATTCAAAATTGAAAGAAGGTAACCTGAATGAGGAAGACGTAGATCAACTTTTGGCGGAATTAGATTTAAAAGAAAAAGAGCTAAATAGTCTTGATATTGAGATCCAAAAAACAGTAGAATTGAAAGACTTGGAAGAAGAAATTTTAAAGTGCGATGAATACAATTCAAACGTAGTAATTTGGCGATCAAAAGTAAAACGCGCCAAAGCGAAATTTGAAATTTCCTCCAGTTTTATAGCGCCAACTCCGATGAATAATTTCGAAGAAAGAGCCATATTTCGAAAATTTGAATCCCCGCACATTAACTTACCTCGGCTAGTTATTGATAAATTTAACGGTGATCCATCGGATTGGCAAAGGTTTTGGGATCAATTTGAGTCTGCAATCCATACGAACACAGATATTTCTAATGTTGATAAATTTAATTACTTACGCTCTTATTTGAAAGGTATAGCTTCAGACGCAATTAAAGGATTTAGTTTGACCAATAATAATTATCAATCAGCTGTCGACACTTTAAAAGACCGGTTTGGCAAGAAAACCATAGTTATTAACTCGCATTTAAATAAATTACTTAGTCTGAATGCTGTAAGAAAATCAAATGATATTATCTCCTTGCGTAAATTACTGGATACCTGCCAAACTGAAATAAGAAATTTAGAGTCACTTGGAATAAAAGAAGATAGCTTTGGGTCTCTACTTTGTCCGATTTTGATAAGATTACTGCCAAACGATATAGTGCTGGAAATAACTAAGAAGTATGAAATAGATGATGAATGGAAGATTTCGGAAATACTGAAAATTTTAAAATCTGAAGTAATAAGTCGGGAAAAAGCCGCAACTTTAATTGCAAGTTCAAATACTCAAAACACTGAACACTTTCTCCCTACGCATAGTAAACGCGATTCACAAGAAATATCACATAAAACTAGCAAAAATCGACCTTCAACTGCGTCCGAATTGTTGAATGAAGCAAGAATTAAGAAAGGTAAATGTTTTTTATGTGAAAATGATAAGCATTTATTACCAGATTGTAAGGAATTTAAGATGAAACAAATGAATCAAAAAAGAGATTTCCTCAGGAAACTAGGTTGCTGTTTCGTTTGTTTTAATAAAGGGCATTTAGCCAATAATTGTAGAAGCTTCATAAAATGCCGCATCTGTTCAAGACGTCACTATGAGATAATGTGTCCCGATATTAAGAGAAATGATATTAGAGAGAATTCTGAAGACGATGAATTAGAGAAAAATGTTGATGCGTTGCATTCTATGACTTCGAAAGAGGTTTTCTTACAAACCTTAGTTGTGAAATTAATTGGAAAAAATGAAGAACGAAACATTCGTGCTATTATTGATACAGGTTCACAGTTCTCATATATCCTAAAATCTACAGCTGCAGAAATGGGATTTAAAGCGCAAGGAGAAGAAGAACTAAGCCATTCGCTGTTTGGCGGTGTAAAGACAAAAATTGAGAAACACCGTTGTTATAAAGTTTACTTGTCAGATATGAACGGTAGCTATAAATGCAGTCTGGATGTTTTAGATAAAAATATTATTTGCAATGATATTCCTAGTATACGAAAAGGACCTTGGATAAAGGAGCTGAAAATAAAAGGCATTCAAGTATCCGACGTTCAAAGAAACTTCGGGCCGATTGAAGTTCTGTTAGGTGCAGACGTTGCCGGGAGACTTTTTACTAGCAAGCGTGAAGAATTGACTTCTGGTTTAGTTGCTTTGCAGACAAAACTAGGATGGACTTTATTGGGAAAAGCTCCACAGAATAATTTTAAACGAAATGTAACTATGAGCGTTACGTCTATGCTCTCACAAAATGAAGTATCAGTGTCCAAGTTGTGGGATTTAGAGATTATCGGAATAAGAGATCCCATTGAACAAAATTCTAAAGAAGATGCACATAGAGCAGTGATGAATTATTTCCAAAAAACTGTCAAACAAAACGAAGATGGAAGATATGAAGTAAGTTTACCATGGAAGATGGATAATGCCATGCTACGTGATAATTATAATTTATCGTTGAAAAGACTTGAATCGACTTGTAGGAAATTAGAAAAGATAGGACTTCGAGAAAAGTATGATGAAGTTTTTGACGAGTGGATTCAAGAAGGTATAATCGAAGAACTTTTAAATTCTGAGACAGATATACCAGCCCATTACTTACCTCATCGCCCGATTGTTAAAGAAAATAGTACTACCAAGATTAGACCAGTGTTTGATGCTTCCGCGAAAAGTCCCAACCACCCCTCCTTAAATGACTGTTTAGAAACAGGAATAAATTTAATCGAAACTATTCCTTCGATTTTAGCAAGATTTAGGGTAGGAAAAATCGGAATCGTTGCTGACATTAAAAAGGCCTTTTTACAGATATCAGTGAAAAAGGAGGACAGAGACTTTTTGCGCTTTTTATGGTATAATAAGAACAATGAATTGACTATATTTCGTTATACAAGAGTTGTCTTCGGCGTTACCAGTAGCCCTTTTCTCTTATCAGCGGTTCTCAACCACCATTTATCAATAATATCATCACAGGAGAAGGAAACAAGAGAATTTTCAGAAAAATTAAGAAATAGTTTTTATGTGGATAACTGTGTAACAAGTGTGAATGATAAATATGAAGCAGATACTTTTATAGAAGAGAGTACAAGAATAATGAAAGAAGGAAGATTTGAACTGAGGGGTTGGGAAACTACCGCTTGTGACTCATTTGTTTTGCAAGAAGCTAAATCTAACGTTCTAGGACTTATATGGGATAAGAATTGTGACTCTTTAGAGGTGGACCCGGCATGTTTTGAATTTGAAGAAAAGGTACTTACAAAAAGGAATCTTCTGTCTATTGTGGGAAAATTTTTTGATCCCATTGGTTTTCTAGCTCCAGTTTTAATTCAACCTAAACTTCTGCTTCAGGAAATGTGGAAAACGAAGTTATCATGGGATACTGAAGTGAGTGAAGATAAAAAGAAGAGATTTTTGAAATGGAAAAACGACGTACATCTTTTGCAGAATATTAAAATTCCAAGATGGGTAGGCATAACACCAGATGTAAATATAAGTTTCCACACGTTCGTAGATGCAAGTCAAGTTGCTTATGCCGCTTGTGTTTTTATTCGATGTGAATATTCAGGAAGAGGAGTCAGTGTTCAGCTTTTGCAAGCTAAGGCTAGAATAACTCCCTTGAAGCCTATTACCATTCCTCGACTTGAACTCATGGCCGCAACCATAGGAGCAAGACTCTATACATCTTTAATGGAATCTCTGAACTTAGAAAATGTTAGATCATTCTTCTGGACTGATTCTTCTACCGTTTTAGCTTGGCTAAAGCGACCAGATCAATGGTCAGTTTTTGTAAAAAACAGAGTCAATGAGATTAGGAAACTAACAGAAACAGAGAACTGGTTCCACATAAGTGGCAGTGAAAACATTGCGGATTTACCATCAAGAGGATGTGGAATAAAACAGTTACTAAAATCATCCTGGTGGTTGGGCCCTGCATGGTTAAAACAATCAGAAGAAAACTGGCCTAAATCATTGGTCAATATGAATGAAGAAGAAATTGAAAGAGAAAAACTCAGGATGGCAGTCTCTGCAAATAACAGTGAAGTATTTTCCATAGCATGCTATTTTGCCGACAGATACTCAAAATTTTCTAAGATTGTTAGAATTCTGGCATGGGTACTACGCTTCAATCCAAGAGCTAAGAACTCTCAAAGGTTGAAAAAGATCACTCAGGACGAAATTACTAATTCCGAAAAGATTATTTTTCGATGCGTTCAAAGAGAATGTTTTACCAATGATAATGCTAAGAAAACACTTCAAGGTCTACAGGTCTATGAAGATAGTGACGGAGTTTTAAGAATGAAGTCCCGAATAACTAATGAAGCAGAGACCGAACAATTTTCCTTTCCCATCATTCTACCTTCAAAACATAGATTGGTTGAACGATTTATTGAAGAACAACATATCTTGAACAAGCATGCAGGACCACTAATCTTGTTAACTATTCTGAGAGAGCGATTTTGGATTATAAAAGGAAGAAAGACTGTCAATTCGGTTATAAGAGATTGTATTATTTGCAAGAGGCAAAGAATTAGGCATCTGGAAGTTCCTCTGCCGCCTCTTCCTTCCAATAGAACAGAATTATCTGCTACATTTCAAGTTACAGGGGTGGATCTGGCAGGTCCGCTTTTCACGAAGTCAGGAAGTAAAGTTTGGATCGTGATATTTACTTGTGCGGTCTATAGATGTGTTCATTTGGAATTGGTAGAATCACTTTCTACTGATGCGTTTATCTACGCTATGAGAAGATTTATAGCACGACGTGGAAGAATTTCTGTAATCTATTCCGACAATGGAACGAACTTTGTGGGATTGGATAAATCTCTAAAGAAATTAGACTGGGACAAAATACAGAAAGAATTTGAAGTGTCCCAAATCAAATGGAAGTTTAACCCTCCGTCAGCCCCATGGTGGGGAGGTTTTTGGGAGAGTCTCATAAAAATTCTGAAAAACCTTCTCCGAAAAAATTTAGGACATTCTTCCTTAACTTATGAAGAACTTCAAACTTTAGTTTGCGAATGCGAAGCAGTAATGAACAACAGACCTATAACATATGTTTCAGAGGATCCAGAACTTAAAACTTTAACTCCAAGCATGTTTCTACGTGACATACCAGCAACAGATGTGCCTGACTTAGACAACATAGAAAGATCGTCCCTAAATAAGAGATTGAATTATTTGCAAACTGTTCGCGATCATCTTAAAAAGAGATTTAGGGTCGAGTATCTTGGTTTTCTTCGCTCGAAGTCCACGAAGGTTCATGATTCTATAGCTATCGGGGATATTGTTCTGATCGGTAGTGAAGATAAGAAACGTCTGGATTGGCCCCTTGGAAGAGTAATTCAGCTTTTCCCAGGAAAAGACAACATTGTCCGATTAGTAAAGCTGAAGACTGCAAAGGGCTGTTTAATGAGAGCAGTTCAGAGACTTTACCCTCTTGAAATTGGAGAAAAAGACAGGCCAAACCTTCTTGTGTTGAGTCAACAAAAGCAGAAAAATCTTCCGACCTCTATTGAAGCTAAGGAAGACAGTAACTCTAATGATACATCATTCATGGCATCGTCATAGAATGGTAAAACCATTAAGAAGGCTAGTTTGAGAACTTTCAGCTGGACATTAATTAGACTTTCCCTGTTTTTAAGGGTTAAAAGTTTTTGAGTTGTTTATAATGATGTTTTATGTATTATTTTAGGTTCATAGTTTTTTGCAAAATTATATTTTTGGCTAAGATTTTGAGTTTGTTCCGAACTCAAGGTGGGGAGGATGATGGATATAAGCCTTGAAAAGAAGAAATGATTATCCTTTCCACCTCGAGGCTACAAAAATTTGAGTTTGGCAACAATGAAAAAAGAAAAAAAAAAAAGATTTAAAAATTTAAAGATGAAGTAGACTGCAAAAACTTTTTGGCCACTTCTTGTAAGATTTTTTCCTATCAAATTGTAAATAGTGTTAATAAACCTTTTTTAATATAACCTTTTCTACTAAGATGTCACCACTTCAATAGTTTTAAGATACTGAGAAGACAACCGCCCATAAATTTACAAGAAAAATGTGTTACTCAGATGTAACAGTAAAATTGCTAACTTTACAGTAGTAAATTGTAAAATTACTTATTTAACAGTTTATTTACAGTTTTAAACTGAAGCCTCTGTTGCCAGTGTTATGCTGTTGTTTTTATAGTATAATAAAGCTAAACTACGGGGCAGGGGTGGCCAACCTTTTTAGGGAGAGTGCCACTATCTGGAGAGAAAAAGCTCACCGCGCCACATTGTATTTTTCCAACAAACTGAATTTTTTTAAGTTAAAAATGCATTTTAGGTTGGCTGACTATGTAATTCTTACGCAAATGAAACTTTTTTTCTCGTAAATCTGAGCAATTGAAATTTAAATGATAATAACGATAGAACTAGTCCGAACTTAAGAGTTATTGTTAATAAACACTTTTATAGGTTCTGTCAGTTGGATTATGCTTAAAAAAAGAAACAAATAGCATCAAACATTCTATTCTGAATATTAATCACTCTGTACTTAATGTGATTTATGAGTCTGTATCTTTGTTACCAAGTTTTTAATTTTAGAATTAGTTCTTGAGAATCCTAAGAAGTTTAAGTGTTTTAAGTGCTATCAATAAATATTTAACCCTTCACTGCACGGTGTGCCAGATCTGGCACAAACCACATAAACCCTCATATATTCCTATGATTTTTAAATGCAGTTAAACTGAGCTTTGTGCCCCTTCTGGAACATTGCTATAACAGTTTAGTATGATTTTTATGCACTAGTTAGTTGCACTAGTCCAGGTATTACAGTTCTTGCTTTTGAAAAATAGAATGTCTGCATTAAAATAAGAAGTGTGCTTAATCATTATTTCCTTTGTTCTAAAAATGTTTAGATATAAAAGCTGTACTTAGTGGTAAGAATTATTTGTTCCACATATGGCACAAAACACATTGTAGATTATTACACTTATCGGTATAAGCTTATACTAAGTGCTTTGTGCCATACGTGGAACAAACAGTTAAAACATCATTTTTGGAACAAATTTTTAAGATTAATTTTTTTCTTCATTTTTCCTGAACTCAGAGCTATTTAAAAGGTAACATATGATTTTTTTCATGAAAATATAAAAAATCGTGCAATGAAGGGTTAACGATATTTAGATTTTTCTGCATTCATATCAAAAAATATTTGTTTAGAAGCGTATTTTGAACCAAATCTACAACAGCATCAGACTGCTAAAGTGTGTAAATATGAAAAAAATTTTGTTGGTTCAAATTTCCAAATTTCTATATAACGTGGATCACTTTCTGTTGAGGCTCTTATATTTGATTACCAATGCAAGATGTCAGTAATTCTGATTTGGATTTCAAAAGGGTAACAAGTAGTGTCTTGCAGAGAAATAGACAAATAATTTGAAAAGATCAGCATTTTTTTTTTTTTTTTTTTGTGATCCTGAAAATCATCGAACCTAACACTGAATGTGTACTTAAAATAGGTGTAAAAAGGTTCTCCATATATCACTGGAAAATTATTAAATTTGGGTTGATACTTTCAGAAAGAATTAATTAATGTTTTATTCTTTTTTCTCCAAAGTAGAGAAAATGAAACTGAAGTTTCATCAGAAAAGAATGTAGATGGCCTATACTAGTTTGGGGAATTTTTTTTGTACTACCGTAAATTTAAATTACTTAAACGCCGGATAAATAAGGGATGAAATAGCTAAATTCAGTTGCTATTCTTCATTCCTAAGTAGCAAGTCCTCACATTGCTTTCCTTCCAGACATTTTAAAAAACACACTCCCTAAAATTCTAAAATCGTATGACTACTTTTCCTTTTGACAGCTATTGCACAACTCAATGAAGGAGTAACTTGCCATGCTCTCCTCTTTCTCCTGGGAGAAGTTCACAAAACATTCAGAGCTCTAATTCATAGTTTGTTAATACAGTGAACTCTACAGATTCACCAACAGAGAAAAAGTCTTATTCTTTGGCAAGGAGTTTGATAAATAATTCGATAATACTTTTGAAGTTTTTTCCCCAAATTATTTTCAAGTAATGTAACAAAAACAATTTAAGGATCTTCATTTGTGCAACCATACCGAATTTTGTCCAATCTGATTTCTTAATTTAGTTGCAGAGCTAACTTTTTAATAAAATTTGATCACCCGTAGCTGAAACTATTGCAGATCAAGAAACCATTCTGCAGCATCGACAGTATCATTTGTGTCAATCACAAATATGCTTTACAAAGCATTGTCTGTAGCCTCAGCTTTTGCTGGATGTCCGAAGCTTACGTTAAGTACTACTTTGCAATATCATAGTTCAGACAATTTGTAAACCAGCCTCCTGACACTTAATCGTCATAATATCATTATATTTATAAGTTCAAGGGGTTTTTTTTTACCAATATTTTTGAGATCGATATTTTTTCCTCCATTTTAGAAGTTTTTCAAAAAGTCTTCGCGTGCCACTGTTACTGCTCTGTCGTGCCACATTGTGGCACGCGTGCCGCGGGTTGGCCACCCCTGCTTTAGGGCAATAAACTAAAATTGCTAACTTCACAGTAAGAAACTAACATTGCTAGTTTTAGAGTTTATTACTGTGAATTTTACAGTTTTAAATTGGAACCTCAGTAATACTGTAAAAACAGCAGTTCATTTTTTGAGGTGTGTTGAAATGCCTCCGCAACACTGCTACGAAAGTAACTCATTTCAGCACGAATTAGTTTCCTATTAGGGTAGACCGACCAAGAAATTAACACTTATACGAATTTTCAATTTCAAAAATCTATAGCGCCGTTAAAAATTATAGCAAAAGTTCTAGTACTGGGATCGCCACTGGGTCATCGCTATAAGGGGCCAAAAAAGGTTACTCATGAAGATAGCAAAAAGCAATAGCCAGTGTTTCTTTCAGGCATGTCTCCGGGGGGGCACTGCCCTCCCGGAGAAAGTCAACTGCCCCCCCGGAGGAAAAGTCAGTTTGCACTAACATACAAAAAATAAATTAATTACAGTAAAAAATAATCAAAAAATAAGCAAGTAAATATTTAACAAATAAATATAAAAGTATTAACGAAAATTTTAAACCATACATCGTGGGGAGCGGGGGGGGGGGGGAGGCATCAAAGGTGGCCTTAAATTGCGTTCTAAAATATCAATTTCGGAAAACTACCCGGGGGGGGGGGGCTAGGTTGAACCCCTTCTTTTTGCCTTGAAGTCATTAAAAATCGCCTACGGTTTTCTTTCTCTTTTTTTTCGGGGGGGGGGGTGAGTTCCAGGGCGAGTGCTGAGCTGCAACAATTTTCATTATGTTATAAAAGATAGTCTACAAATGCGTTTTTAGGATATCAATTTTTTTAATTTCGGAGAAATTATTCGTAAACTCCATCCGTTTACACAACGTCGTCAAAGATATGGTCCCTTCAAATTGCCTAATCATGATTTCAATTTCGAAAATGTTTTAGAAGAGAAAATTAAATCGCATTCCTTTTTCTCTACTATTACCAAATATTATCGATTTTTGCATTTTTACAACTAAAATTTCAAGGCTTTCTGGGGGTAGGGGGCATCCGAACACCTAATTCTTGTCTATTTCTTCTGAAACATGACTTATAATTGCATTTTCTGGTATTTCATTTTAGGAAAATTCTGAGAGGAAGATCTGTGGATCAGTTCCCTTCCATTAAAAGTTAGTCTAAAGTTGGTTTACTATTGGACTAACAGGACTTCAATTTCGAAAATTTTAAGAGGGAAAATCGTAAACCCATCCTTTTCTCTAATGACCTCAAAATGCACCAAAACTGCCTTTCAAGATTTCAATTTCAAAATCTTTTCCACGGTACCGTACCATAATCTTCAATTTCATTTTTCTGAGATTCCCTGACAAACCCTGTTCATCATTTTTTTAACGTCACCAGAGATGACCCCTTCAATTTCAGAATCATTCTGGGGACCTCCTCCCCTCTTAAATATCATCGAAAGTGACCTAGAATTGCGTATCTAGAGCTTAAGTTTCGAAGATAGTGTTTTTAACTGCATCTCTTACATAACTTCCTCAGAGATCGTCTATATTTGAGCATTTAGGGCTTCAATTTGAAAATTTTCCAGGAAGAGTGCTTGCAAACTCCTCTAAACGTTATTAAATTTCGTAAAAAAATTCGCTTTGGACTTTAATTTCGAAAATTTACGGGAGAAAAATTCTTTTACAACCAGGATTTGATTCATCTTATATCTATTTCTTTAGTTTCGTTTTTAAAATATAATCCATCCTATGCGTGCTCTTCATTCATTTTAGTAATAATCGTTTTCTAATTTTAGAAGCTGAATCCATTCTCTGTTTCCCAACAAAGGTCTATACAGCTATGTGTTACGAAAATTGAGGGTCACCAATACCTCATACCCCTCCCCACCCTTATCAAGTCTATTTGACCTCTCGATAGACGACGGCCTTGTTTCATTATGAATTATATAGTAATGGACTTGGTTTTTCTATGTAATGCCCTTTTATGAGAACGGAATAAGGAAATCATTCTCAGAAAAACACTGGAAAACAAACAAGTTTTTAAAACATACATCGCCTCTCTCCAGGGAGTACATGGGGATTTATTTAGGAAAGGGTCAAGCCAATTATTAAGGCAAATTTACAAATTGATACTTCAAAATGTTAAAGTTTTTATTGAAGGAAGGTAGTTTTCAATTTATTTAGGATTGGAGAGAGGTGGTCCACATCCACTCAGTTGGCAACTGCATATCTAGCTTTTGGTTTTGTGAGAGGTTATTGGGGGGGGGGGGGGGGCGCAATTTTAGGGCTCAAATGGGGGTGGGCAAATTTTTCGAAAAAAAGTCATCGAAATGCAATTTTAGGCCACCCCCATGATCCCTCTCCTCCGGATGCTCCAAGTGCCCCCCGGAGCAAAATGTCTGAAAGAAACACTGGCAATAGCTATTTCCATACTTTCTTGATTTAAATAAATCGCTTTTATCAAATGCTAATTCCATCCCCAAACATAATCAAAATCATGGACGACCCCATTTCAAGCTACGACACAAACACCCCGAAGATTTTCGGCGGGGATTACGACCATCTTGTTCATCAGCTAATAAGTGACTTCCTGTTTCGGGTGAGTGCTCCAACTCTTCTCCTTTGGGTCCTCGGATTTTAACTCGGAACTTTTCGGAGGATCAACGGATGCTGAGCGTTTAGCGCTCTGTTAACGGAATCCGTTCGCCAGGGCTGTCCCACTGATCGACTGTGATGAGATCAGTGGAGGTGGGTGTGAACCATGGCGCTACGTTGATGTATCTTGATGGAGTGTCACCTGCTCCACTGACTGTCGTGGACTTAGAAAGTGAGCGGTTGATCGCGATAAGTGAAGCTGAAAACTTTTCGTTCTGATGCTTTAGGACACATTCGTACTTGGCAACTTGCCCACAATTGTTTTTTAATTGTCCCATGGTCCACACCTAGGAGGGGGAGGGTGTTATACGGGATACAACATTCATGGAGCCGGCTTCATTGTCAAAAGTTAACTAAGAAAGTTCGTAGCTTTTTATAATCGCTGAAAGAGTCACAATTTTTAATTTTCAAGAAAGAAATTCTTTGGTCTGTTTGTTCTTGAAAAATGTTACTATGGATTTACAGTTTTCGAATTTTTGAAGTAGAAAAAATTGTTTGAACGGGATTTTACAAGTAGCACTCGGAAGGAGAAGATCAGTCTCCCTAATCCCAGTCGATCTGGGTGTTCGACAAACATAAAAAGTGGATAGGCAGTTAGTATAGGTTGCCGGTGTAGAGAAAAAAAAAACTAACGCGGTAGAAGAAAACTAATTACAATTTTGAAATTCGCTCGACCTATTTAACTCGAAAACAGCTCAAACATCTAACACAACAGAAATTCTGTTTAAAATTGTTCCACTGCGAAATTAAGTTTTTTAATGACGTCGAATCCTACTCCGCACTCGTGCGGAACATTATGTAGAGTTCTCGAATTTTTTGGAATGCAGTTTTCTCCAAGAAACGTCCACTCGATCGAGCCTTTTCAGTTTTACTAAGCTCACTTCCGTTCTGATAGCTCCATAACGTCAAAAAATAATGAGCAAAAATTAACTTAAGTTTCTCTACTCCTTGTTTCCTTTCTTCTTTTAATACGAAACAGTTCGGTATCTGGTCAGCCGTGGTCTTTTTCCCCCTTTAATCATTGCTATGATGCAAAAAGAAAAATACAGCCAATTTGGAGAGCCATTTTATGTAATTTCCCTTTCGAGTCGCTTGTTTACTGCAGATTCAGAAACAGCATGCTGTTCTACTGTCTGATTTTCTTAGGTAAAACCTTACGCGTATCTACGCATGCGACAGGTCTTCTCTGATCTTACCAAAATAGGGGTGATAGGTAAGATAACAATAAGGGGAAGAATAATAAGAAGCATTTTGAGTCGTATCAAACAACGTGGAAAGATGCTAATTTCAAATACGTAGTTCAGTTGAATGTGTCAAAAGGACAACAAAATGCAAGTTTTAAATTGAAAATTTCGGAAAGCTATCACCCACAACCCATCACCCCTTTTTTAAGTGGAATGGTTCGCGAGTGCTAGAGGCGGCTTTCACGGACGGACAGTATGTGCAACGCTGCATTTCTCTTAGTAGCTATACACAGTGACTTCCAAGTAGATATTGATGGTCATGGGTGCCAGCAGAATCATATGTACGAGCGTGCACCCGCGTTAAGAAAAAATATGTTTTAAAAGTTTTTATTTTCCTCCCATTTTTGTTTATTTTATAAATCATTTTATTAATTTTTCAATTAATTTTTAGATTTCTTTTCAGTTATTTAAATTTTTTTATTTCTTTTAAAGGTAACTTTTAATTTTTGTGACAAGAAATTTACTTTTAGTTTAAGGGACACCGGGGTTTGGTCTGAAAACTGAGACTGACCCGGTCATACCGGGACGCCTGGCAAATGTATATATGGCAGAATAAAGCGGACATTCTTTCGATATAGCTAAAATACATTTTAATTTTTAGTCTCGTATGTTTTTTGTGGACGACAATCAATAACATCAAAAGAATATGTTTGGCAGCGTATTGGAGGGGTATAATACGAGAATAGTAGACTGTCACCTCTGAACTCGCCATGCATGCCCGACGGGACTCAGAAGTCCCGCTTATATTAATTTAGTATTATGAGTCTTATATGGCTGGAATTATGCCGAAGCTTTTAAATACCACTCCTTGATCTTTGATGAAAGTTCGACGTATGGTACCTGCGTTCGGAAACAGTTTTCTTGGGGGTCCTAAGGCGCAGGGGGCCTTAGACCCAACTGATTTTCAAAAATTTCCTAAATTAATTTAGGACACAAAGGGTTAAGAAAACCCAGTGTGCGCCACTGGGAGGGGGAGCAAACAGACAGACTGACATACACCCACTTTACGAATTTTAAATTTTACTTTCAAGTTTTTCTTTTTCGATATTTATTTTTCCGTTTAGTTTATTATTAGGGTATTTGAACACCCCAGACTCCAACTTCCAAGTTTACTACTACGCCTGTAGGGAAGCACACGCGTAAGATGTTTTATCTATTTCTTCATTTTTTACGCTCTTTTGAAATTCGAATTGCTAACTACTTTCGCAGCGAATACTACTTCTATTTCTCTCTATATCACACTCCAGGGTCCCCCGTACTTACCACAGCTCGTGGTTTAACCAGGATCGGGCCCTGATACTATCACCGCTAAAAACATTTGGAATATATTTCATAGAACATTCTTCAGTAAAAAGTAGCGCAGATATAAACTAAAGAAAATTCCACTTTAGCAAACTGCTCCGTTATACGTTTTTGAGAATATTTTTAAAGTTTTTTTAAGGAACCCACTTAGCTACACGACTTTCTATACATGTCAAAAGAAGTTTTAGAACTTTCCCTGATATCATCAAGCAAGAGCAGAAAAATCAGTTTTCACTCAACAATGTTCATGTAAAAGATTTAAATTCTTTCAGAACGGGTCAAAAAAAGTAAAGAATTAAAATCCCTGAAATAGATTACATACTGTCCGTCCTTGAAAACCGCGCCTAGCACTGGGGAACCATTTCGTTTAAAAAAAGGGATGGGTTGTGAGTGGGAACTTTTCGAAGTTTTCAATTTAAAACTTGCATTTTTGCTATATCCTTCTGACATATTCAACTGAACTATACGTATTTGAAATTATCATCGTTCCACGTTGTTTGATACGGCTCAAAATGCTTCTTATTATTCTTCCCCTTATTGTCATCTTACCTATCAACCCTATTTTGGTAAGATCAGAGAAGACCTGACGCATGCGTAAATGCGTGGAAGGTTTTACCTAAGAAAATTAGACAATAGAAGTGAAATTGGAAAATAAGCAGTTGTAAACTTTAAGCATATCATCGTTTCAATTTCTATATCTTTCAAAAACGATAATTATCATAAATCGATAATCGATTATGATCGATATGTTGTCTATGAATTTACACTAGTGATATAATCTATCGCACGTGAGATCATTGCATTAAACGAGATTCCAGATCTTATGTTAACAGCAAAAGATAGCCCATGGGACTGGTGTATTTATGCATTCACGAGTTAAACTTGACACGAAAACGACGAATTGATATGCATAAGGGGAACTGTAAAATGTTCCTTCGAAACTGATATCATCATCTTCTTTCGCATAACCGGAACAGGAGAGAATTACGGCGAATGGATATTTCCTGAAATTAGGTATAAATGCCGTATTCAAACTTTTAAAAACTCGTTTGAACTGTAGAATTGTTACATTAAGAAGTTTTTTATATTACGGGAAAACGTGCATGTTAATCGGAAGTCAAAGCATCTGCGATGATTTGAAATGTGCTTTAGGGAGTAGAACAACTTAAGAATAAGTTATTTTGTAGATTAGGAATTTCACGTTTTGCAAAATAAATAAATAAATAAATAAATAAACAAACAGGTTGTGTTAGAAATAATGATAATTGTACCAAAATGTGATTTGATGGAAACACACACAAAAAATCAAAGTATTATTCAAGATACATCAATAATATACAATAAAGGGGTGCCAATAAATAAATTAATTAATAAAATAATAATAATAATTAAATAAGTAAATAAATAAGATAACAACAGCTTTTTGGGTGAAAAAACACTTGGGCTAAATGTATTTTCATTTGTAAAGTCAATTTTTTCTTTGAAGAAGTACTTTTCAGCTCTGGCAATATTAATTGCTATTTGAACAATTTTACCGTTGATTTCCTGTCTTTAATTTATCGCACAAATATAAATATTTTATTTGTTATTCAATTGGGTATCTTGAGGTACAAAAAAAATCTAAAGCAATTAGTTTGTATCTGTGGGACAAATAGTGTTTAAAATAATATGAAATATCAAATAGCTTTTTCTAATCTATTTGTCAAAAATCAGGAGGCAAAGTTCACGACGATTCCAACTATCCAAATCAACTAGGAGCGGACCCATTTGGATAACCAGAAGCTGAGATAATTGGATTTTCTCCTTAAAAGGGCCCATTTTAATTAATTACTGTATACGAGTACATGTTTAAAATGCGAGAGAAAAATCTATTTTAAAAGAAAAATAGCTTTAAACTAATTAAATAAAAAATAAGCTTAACATTTTACAAACGTACTTCTAAGTGCTGCACAATGGAAACCATTAATAAAGCTACACTATAAGATGGTGACTCATCATTCAGTTGCGTGAATACTCTGCAAAAAATGGTGTTTTTTTACACTATAATACTGGCAGCAGAGGTTCCAGTTTAAAACTGTAAAATACACAACAATAAACTAAAATTAGCAATTTTAAAGCTTATTACTGTAAAGCAGCAATTGTACAGTTTATTACCTCAAAATTAGCTGTATTATACTGCAAAAACGACAGTATAACACTGGCAGCGTCGGTTCCAGTTTAAAACTGTAAAATGCACAGTAATAAACTGTAAAATTAGCAATTTTACAGTTTATTAGAGTAAAATTAGCAATTTCAGTTTATTACTGTAAAATTAGCAGTTTTTACAGTTTGTTATTATAAAATTCGCTCTATTATACTGTAAAAACAACAGCTATTTTTTGCAGTGTAGCACGAAGTTTGAGGGAGCACAATCAGAAAAAATAGTACTAGGATTTACATTTTTTAAAAACACTAGCTGCCAGGGCAGTTAGATTAGCTTCCTGCGGCATGTTGATGCATAACGTCCCCCTTCTCTAACTTTTACCTCATTCTGAAGTTATATTATTTGATATAATTTAATGTTCATTCGATTTCAAGACGTACCACGCACGTGGCCCGGCGTTGCACGAGTGAGGAAAATGTCAAGAAACTACTCCCCGCCAAGGCGGCTCGCTAACAGGCGCTTCACGCCTTTACTTTTTTCCTATGTAAAAAAAAATCATTCGAATTATTGAGATGCTTCGCGCCTTCAAGATGGTGAGGAAAGTTTTAGTAAGTTCAACTCGCTCAAAGGAAAAAAGCATACATAGATACTCAGTTTTTAATATAAGTAGATGGCTTTTCAACAAATGAATGTTTCAAAATATTACAAGTAGCTAGCGATAAAAATACTATGTAAGTGGCCCGCTTATGAGTTTCGTGTTTGATTTAGTTAAGCCTTTATTCAAAATTCTCATTATCATTGTTATCACTGTTTCATAGCAACTACGTTTCAACAATGGATTTCATATTTAATCATTTATTACCCAGGAAAAAATGTCAGCACAAAACCTTTAAAAAAAAACTCGGTAAAACCTGCAGGTATTTCGGACTGATTTGCCTTTCTAAAGTCTGAACGAAACCTGTCAAAAACACTCGCATTACCTGCAGGTTTTTTACAGGTTTAGTCCGAAATACCTTCCAAAAGCCTGTCAAAAACACTCGCATTACCTGCAGGTTTTTTACAGGTTTAGTCCGAAATACCTCCCAAAAGCCTGTCAAAAACACTCGCATTACCTGCAGGTTTTTTACAGGTTTAGTCCGAAATACCTTCCAAAAGCCTGTCAAAAACACTCGCATTACCTGCAGGTTTTTTACAGGTTTAGTCCGAAATATCTTCCAATAGCCTGTCAAAGCCTCTCGCATTACCTGCAGGTTTAGTCCGAAATACCGTCCAATAGCCTGTCGAAAAACTCTCGCAGTACCTGCAGGCTTCGTACAAGCTGTTGATTTACCCACAGGCTGTGTTTAATTCCTTCAGTCATCAATCCAAGAGAGAAATTAGGTCAGTGAATGGACCTTCGCAAAATTCAAAAACTCAAAATAAGGACACTTTACAAAATTCAAAATGGTAAATCTGCAGAAAAAGATTCAAAATTAATCAGAAATTAACTTTTCTTCACAAAATTACTTATTAGTTTTCACAAAATTCCGAAAACAGGACCCTGGTAAAAAACGTGTTCTCAACGTATGTTCTGGTACTGATCCTCAGCCCTTTTCTGTCCACATGAAATATTTCGTAACTGATAAAAATAATCACAATAACAATATTAATAGTAATAATAAATAAACATTGTAATATCTAATTTATTCTCAGTTTTACGAGATTACTATCTTAATTCTCTACTTTTGCAAATTGTAAAACTTATGCAACAAGAAACAATAGGTAAATTCAAAATATTAAGACTTACCTGACTTTCTACTACTAAAGGCTGTTCATTTTTTTTCATTCAAAAAATATGTAGAAATTGAAACCATTTATTTTTTTTTTTTTTTCCCTCTGCACTATCTTGTGGCAGGTATTAATTTTCTGCCGTATGGCTGCCTTTACTGGTTTGACATCTGCAGAAAACTTTTCTGCAACATGAAGAATGATGTCGTCAATAACATCTTTTGGCAGGAGGGCCTTTGTGACATTTATAGGGGATTTTTTCAATACACTTGTCCCCAAGCTTTGACGGCCAAAAACAACTTCCAAAAGGTCCCCTGTGTAGACCGAAACATTTCGCATTCTACACAGGGACAGTTTTTTCGATGACACAGATGTGCCCTCTCCAAGAATTACAGTTCGCAGCATCTTCTGCTGTTGATGCAGTCACAGCCTTGCTAGCCTGATGTTCTTTTAACTGTTGTTTTTTTAACTTGTATTTTGCCTTCAAGTTAGAGTACTTCCCTCTAATTCTCTCCATTTCACAATTTTTAACTAATATTTCATTCTTCAAATCTGCCTGTTTAGTACTCCATGACATTCTGTACACTTCTGTTTTCGTTATGATCATTTGAAATACTTGTCATCTTTTGTTACAATATTGCCTAATTATAGGCAAACCAAATATTCATCTAAAGCAGTTGCAGATTTACTATGTCATGACTGTAATTGGTCAAAAATGCTTGTTTTATTCTATATATTTTTGTTGTTTTAATTGTATCTAGTTAGCAACATCAAGTACTGTGATCGAGAATGCCTCAATCAGGAGACATTGTTATCTTTTAAATTTTCTGAAAATATCGAAAAATAAAAAAAAAAGTTTAAATTTTGTACTTTTTTGTTCAATTCAAATGTGTGGTAATCTTTTCCAGAAAAATTAAGAGGGGATATTTTCTGGTAAAGCTTTTTTTGGGTTGATTTGTTGATGTTCCATTTATTAGTAATATATAGTGTCTCTTATTGTGTTATTCGTGAATAAATTTCATTTTTTTTGTTTGAAAAAATTGTTGACAACAATTGTTTTTTCACAAGCACTAGTGTTTCTTTTATAAACGCAGATTAAATTGAGCATAATTAATATGTGAGACCCATTAAAAAATAAAATTACAACCTGTATAAAAAAATAAGAGAATCTCTCTCCCCTCAAAAAAAGAGAGAGAGAGAGACAGAGAAAAGTATATAATTGAAAACAATAACAAGCCCCTAAAATTTAAACTTCGCAGTTTGAGAATCTAAAGCAATTTTCTCAAAGATTTGAAAACGTTCATATTACTAGATTTTTTTCCTGTATAAAAACCTGTCTTCAGTTCTACTTTCGCATGAAAAAAAAAGGGAACCCCCTCAAAAAAAGAGAAAAGTATATATGAGCCCCTAAAAATTTATAAAGTAATTTTATAATATTTGCATTTCGTCATGTTTCAAGAAGACTACTGTTTGGCGCAGTATAGCCTGCTTGGGCTTTTGCGCCAATAAATTTAAAACAACCACCCAACCCATAAAAAATTTAATCTTCGCAGTTTGCAAAGGCTGAAAAACTTTTATCAAAGTTTTAAAAACCAATTACTTGAATTTTTTCCTGTATAAAACCTGTTTTTTAGTTCTCCTTTCGAAGAACCTGTACTAAACTTTTCAAAAACTCCTATTGCTTTCAGTATGAAAATTTCAATGTTCTTATTATCTTCGCGGTGCGCATGCACCTGCTAAACAACTGAATCGAAAAAAGTTCTGCAAAAAATTTGCAAAAAAAAAAAAAAAAAATGGGGATATTTGGAACGCAGATTTTACAAAAAAAATCTTTAAGATTTTTTTTGCAGAATATTTCTGCAAAATATGGGTTCCAAATATCCCCAAAAACTCTGCATCTTTTCAACATTTTTCTTTTGTAATCTTTGCAAAATATATTCCAATTAAATTACTTTTCAAATTTTTAGATTTAGCATTATTCAAATTCACATGAGAGTTACTAAGAATAACTAATTTATGTATATACCTTTTTTGTTAAACTGCCCGTTCAAGATCTGAGAAAAAACAGATAGTGAAACCTTGCCATATTTTTAGATATCACCAATGTTACTTTTTATCTATAATACCACATATGACATTTCATAATAAACAAGAAATTTTCAACCAAAGGAAAAAAAAAAAAAACAATATCCAGGTATTATTTGGAAAAAAAATTCATAGTTGACTATAATAAATTTTAATACTTTAGAATGTAATGCAGGTATCCGACTGATTTCATTTGCAGCAGGGAAAATATTTAGGTGCCCCTAAAACATGGCATATTATTTTTCAAAATATTCCTTTTAGAAAAAAATAATTTCGAAATTTGCAGATTGAGCACTTACCTTTCCTTGACTACCTTACCTTAACAGACCTACCTTTCAATTAATTTGAACAACTCAGTAATATCTTTATTGAAATTTTACACACTGAAGTGAAAAACACATTTCTAAATAAATAATTGAAAATATTTTAAAGGATCAACACTTGATTGAAATTATTTTAAAAAAAAAAGGGAAAACTTCAAAATTTAAAAAAGGGCAGGAAGACAGTTTTTCAATCACAGGTTCCATTACTCCAAATTCCTGGAAAGAAAAAAAACCTTAAATTATGTAGAGACTAATATGTTAATTTGTAAACTACTTTTTTCTTCTACACCATAAACTATTGACCTCGTTTAATCGGGTAACAGGTAAATGAATACCCCATTTATACAAGTAAAACATTTCGGAACCCAATATTTTCCCATAGACCCAATGTTAATGGTCCCCGCTTAAACGAATAGTTTTCCCCGACTAATCAAGTGTGTTTGTCAGATTTAAAAAATAATTGTGTTGAGAAAATTTTCGAATTAAAAATAAATTAAGTAAAAGCAAACAACTGTTCCCCTCAAAATATTAAATAATATTTTCCGCCATATACAGGCAAGAAAAACAACATTCACATTGCAAAAAAACCTTTCCAATATTTCCTTAAATTTCTTTTGTCTTTGCCACAACGAAAAAGAAAACATTGCGCAGATGATAATTAAAATAAGAACAAAGAAATATTAACCAGGGTTAAAAAAATAATTTCGGTGAAAAAAATAATTCCTACTGGTCCCAGACCAGCAAAACTTGCCTTGGACCACCACAAAAAATTAATGAGTGGTCCTTGGGGTCCACTCATTAATTTTTTGGGAAACAATTGCAATTTAATGGGAAACCATTTTTATTTTCAATAAAAAAAAATAAGGTTAGTTATTTAGCATTAAATTTAACGCGGACCAGTGCTGCTACTTGCGGACCAGTAATACATAAATATTCACTGGTCCGAAGGACCAGTAAAATTTTTAATGATTTCTAACCTAGTTAACATTGCAGACAAAAAACCCTGATAAAATTAAATGTAAAACAGGCAGGCTAGGAACGGGGAATAGAGTGAGAAAAGTCTCGAGCAAGAAATCCACTATTATGAACTGTTTTAAAGAATAATGCGGAGAAAAATGGTGCTATAACAGATTTTATAACTCGACTTCAACAAATCTTTTAATCATTCCGCTTATAATATAGTGCTCATCTGGTACGTTGACCTCTGACAAAGACAATATTTCTTTGCTTGTCAGGTGATAGGAAAGAATAATTGGTAGTGAATTAAGTTCAGTTACTTTTGTATCTGAAAAGTATTCCAACTGTAATCCGCGAAATTTGCCTTTTCAAAAAACTCGAAAAAAGAAAGCATTTTTCAAACTCAGAGGGTAACTTACCAGTGGAGTACTATAAATGCACTTAATTTTTTACCATGTTGTTGTTTTCTTACAGTATTGTTTCAAAAACTTTCATTTTGGAACTAATTAAAGCATTAATTACTTTCTTTAATTAGTTCCAAAATGAATGAATACTTATTGATTTAATATAACTACAAATGTTCTCAATTCTGAAAGGTAAAGAAAATTTTCTCACCCAACTTTTTCCAATAACATTTCTTGGAACCAACAGTGTCTGTTTGTTTAAGCGGGGCCAACAGTACAATGAACTTGAACTATATTTTCAAATCACATAATGAGTAGAATCTTTTTTTTTTTTAATGCAGGTTTTCCCAGTTTTTAAGTGATTTTTGAATTATTTTGTAACTTCGCTTCAATGCTTTTTTTTAAATACTGCAGGACAAAGAAGTTACAATGTGCAAAGATTTAAAAAATAAATAAATTGTGTCGTCTGGTTGCAAAACTGACCAACTCCTCAATTTTCGGAGAAATTCTGTTTTTTGTACTAAGTTATTTACTAACATTCCCACCCATTGGCAATGAGAAATCAAAACAAAACAGGTGAAATCAGTGCATTTTGAGGTTTAGAAAACTCTAATGCGCTGTAAATTCCCTAGGTGTGACAAAAAACAGTCTCCCCTGAAAAATTTCTGTTTTGGAGATAACCGGTTTTGCAACCAGGCGACACAATTGGATCCTACAACAAGCCTGAAATCCTACGAGCCTGAACAATCACGAGTAAAAAAATCAAGAATTTCAATATCAAATAAAACAGTTTCCAAAAAAACAGTGCATAAAATTGAAGTTAATAAATATAATAAAATTATTTTGACTATTTCTCTTGAAAGTAAAGCTAGAGTGAATCAAAGCGTTAACTCAAAACACACATTTTCCACTGAGCAAAATAAAAATCATAGGATATAATTCAATTAGGGCAAAGACAAAGATATCAGAAAATTTTATAACTTAGGAAAGCACAAAAGTACTAATATTAAAAAAATTAATGTTACTTATCTATGATAAGAAAGAATAGTAAATCAATTCCGTAATAAAAAATATTGTGCAGAGAAATATCTTACTTAGTCTTTAATGGCTAGAAAAGAAAGGAGCTGTAAACTAGATAATAAGTACCTAATTACACTGCTTAACTTGCGTACAGCACCATTATTCAATTCAACAGAGCAATAATATTTTGATCAAGTTTTATTTCCAAAAATGGAAATATAAAAAAAAACTTGTCGGTTTCTTCAGAACAGTGGTTCCCAACCTTTTTTTGCCCATCTGCCCCCTCAAGAGGGTGACTGAAATTTATCGCCGCCCTCCCCCCTCCTTGAAAAAAAGTCATAATTTGCCGCAAATGAACATGAATATTTTTGAAAATACAAATAATTTTCATTTGAAGTGCAATGTAGGTATATAACAAAGCAATTTATTATGGAATAAATATACGTACATTATAATATACAATAGGGTGCATCAAACCCCCCATGTTTTAAAAAATTTTCTGGAAATTGTTTCTACCTATGTTATTTTTGTTCCAAATATCAAAAAAAGTATGTGCATAAAATTTTAAGAGCTTTGAATAATATCTATGTGGTCCACCAGCCCAACGAAATATGAAAATTTCGTTAAAAACGGTATTATGTGGAAAAAATGAATAAATTTCTATTCCAACAAAAATATAAACTTAAGATTAATTTAGAATACATTAAAAGAACAGATATAGATACACTAATAATTTTCTAAGTTTATTACAATTTATGCAAGCAATCAATTTTATATTAATTTCAATTTTTTAGTCATTTTCGTAGATTTTTTCGCTTTTGTCTGTCTTGTTCAACAACTTGCACCACATTCTGGTAGTGCTCCTCACATTTTGAGGACTTGATGAAGTCACTACTTAGTTTGACACCTCGCTCTGCACAGTCATTAACAACATTTAGTGCTTGTAACTTTTTGAAAGATGTGGTGTACGATGTAGAACTTGGCCATACTGAAACTTCTTCTTTTAAAAAATCTGAGTTCAGTTCAAGCAAAGAAAACAAAAACCAAGAATCTGCTCCCACTAAATCAGAGAGACTTGTATTGATGTTCAGATTTTTTGGAAGTTTGGGTTTCCCAAAACCCGTGCCATATCTATTTCTTAACGTAAAACCAGTATTGGTAAAACTTGGTTTCGTAGCTAACAGTGCATTAGCAATTGCTCTCTGTTCTTGTGCTGGAACTTTGTTATACCACAGGGCAAGTGGCACCATCTCTTCTGTAAGGTACCAGTAGTGACTTTGAAAGGCACCGATTGCACTGTCGGATATGGCAGGATGGACAGCTTTGTATTCTATAAGAGAGCGAAGCATTTGCAGATCATTCCACGGGGCATCAATGGCAGAATCACAGGTTATCCACCAGTAGCTGTATACAAGAGTAGCAAAATTTGCAAAGTCACGCAGTTTAATAATCTGTTGCTTTGAAGCTATTGTGCCTGTAGGAAGCTGTGTTATTTGCTCCTCAAGAAGACAGATCTTAATTGTGTATAAAAGCTTAGCCATCCAACGTGCTTTGTGCAAGGCACCGGGGCGGTTCAACTTTACTTCTTGCGTCATATTAGGAGAGTCTAGGAATAGTAAGCAAAGCTTTGCAAACTCCATGTAATCATCTCTGCATTTTTCAGACTTTAGGGCATATTTTGCTGTTTTTATTGCATTGGCTTTAAGACCAGTAATTATGTGTGTTGCTTCTTCACTTAGTGATTTCATGATGTATGGTGTCAACTGGCTTTGATCAAGATCAAGATGATCGAAATTATCTCGGAATCGTTTAAACAGGGATATGTCTGGGGATTTAGACGCCTCAATTTTCAAGTCATCAAACACATGAGACAAAATTATTTCGCCAATATGATGGCGGCAAGCTGACCAAAGAAGTGCACGCCCCAGTTTCTTTTGCACACTAACGCAGGCCGCAGTAATATGGCCTGTGTTGGATGAAGTTGTATCAAATGTCATATTTACAACTGTTTGTATACATTCCCAAGAAATGAGACGTTCATATATTAAATTGGCAATGATTGAACCACATTTGCGATCCGCTCCTTGAGGATAGGCTGGAACACCAAGAATTTTTTGCTGGTGAATATCTCCAACGACGATGGTGAGACGTTCTTCGGTTTTATATTTACTGGACAAAGTTGTTGTGAGTTTTGAATCCCAATGCAAGGTTGTTTGTTTAGGAAAGCACCATTGCTCCTTACACGTGGCTGAAATTTCCATTGCAACTTCCCTTCTTGATCTATCTGTTGTTGCGTATGATGCGGCTATGGCAGATGTCTTACCTCCTAATTCTGTAACTAATGCCTTTGTATATGCTGCCTGTTGGGCTGGGCTCATATTTAAACGTGTTGCTAGCGAAACAAGATTAGGTTTTTTCATTATATCATGTGGGATGAATAAACTTGTTCCTGTTCGTTTAACACGATGATGACTGATAGAACTTGTTGAAGGACCTTCAAAACCAGCGGTTTCTATGTCATTTGCTGTGTTTTGTTCATCAGAGTCAGATGAAGTGAGAACATCATTTAATGTCGAATCCAAAGTGGTTTTATTCATCTTTGCTTTTCTGATTTCTTGATGATGTAACCGTGTTTCTTTTCTTTTTACTTTATCTCCAAGAGCTTTGTCATATGACCCAAAAGTTGCTATACGATCACTTTTCATTGACTGAAGAAAAGAAATATCTTCTCTATTCTTCATTAGTTCTTCGGCATTTGCAGGCCACAACTGAAATGTCAAGGCTAGTTTATCTTCCATTTGTTTTACTTTTCGTTTAGTAGTTGGTGTAGATCTTCGATTAAGGGGTATAGCCCTTAACTTAGCATTGTCATCAAGAAGTTTTATAATTTTCTGACATGCTTTTATCTCACTTATCATAGGAATACTTGCTTTTTCGTAAAACACCTTTACCTGTGAAAAGACTAATCTTGAAGACTCCCATTTAGTTCTGTTTTCATGAAATCCTTCTTCTACATAATACAGCATACATCTTAAAACTTGTAAATTAGTAGGAAGCTTGCAGCTATTTATTTTTGAATCGCTACTGGTAATCTTGCTGCCAAGACCGAAAATATGCGACGACAGTCTGGTATCCATGGTGCAATCAAATCAAAATATTTATCAAAATTAAGACATAAGTTTCCAAATCAAAACCAAAAGTAGAAATATGCAAAACAGAACACTTAAATATTTAGGCTAGTATTTTCAAACTTGAACAAAAAAAAATTAAACAAAATAAAAGTAAAAAAATGACTTAGAATTAAAAGTTAAAAATCAACTTCAAGTGAAAACTACAGGTTGACAAAAGCAGATAATGCAGTTTTGTGAACAGAGTGAAAGTTGTAGTCATTATTCAGTGTTGCCAAAAAATTATAGCAAAAATTCATTTGGCTGTATTGACGGTGAGGCAGCTATAAAATCACTAAAAACAGTATTATTTATTAAAATTAAACAATTTTACGATCCATTTTGCATTTTTCAGAGACTTAATTACTTCTTATTGAATATTAAAAAGTAATTAATTGAAATATGAAGGAATTAATTATGAAAAATGCCGGTTTTAGTCGAATTTTGCGGAAAATCTGAAATTTCAAAGTCACCGTGGACCACCTAAACCTTTTAAGAAAACAAAAATATTTGATATGATATGGTTTTAAGGGTAATGGAACATTTTTAGACTAGGTAGAAAGCAATTGGTTTCTAGAGGGGGGTTTGATGCACCCTAATATACAATGTAATAAAGCAAATATCTGTATTCTTTCGCGATTTCTCCTCTTTCCTTTTCCATAACGAACTGATAAGCATTTGAAGGGAACTACTTAATTATGATCAGTGACTCTATTTTCGAAAACCTAAGTACATTTTTTGGGAAATTATTTTATTTTTGAAATTGGAATCTAAGAGAATTTAAAAGACTCACTTAAAATCAGACCAAAATAAAGAAATAATTAAGAATTAAAAATGCATAAACTTGGAGATCAAAATGGAAATACTTCCTTAAGGTTCAATTGAAGTATGAGTTTTGTTTTATTTGATTATTTTTAAATTTGTGAACCCTTGTCTGAACCCTAAAAATTGGTTTCTCCTACAAGGGTCTGGCCAGAGAAAATTTGGGTCCGAAAACGGACCCTTTACAAAAATCCGATCGATAAAAACGGACCCTTCACAAAAATCCGATCGATAAAAACGGACCCTTTACAAAAATCCAATCGATAAAAACGGACCCTTCACAAATATCCGATCGATAAAAATGGACCCTTCATAAAAATCCGATTGGTAAAAACGGTCCCTTCACAAAATTACAATCATCCAGGGTGTAAAAAAATCAATTATTTTTTGGAAAAACGAAAAAAAAAAATAGATATTTTTTTATTTGCATGAGTAATACACCCCTTAACTCCCCTTCCCCTCTTCCTAAAAAATTTCAAATTGTTTTATATTTCACAAAATTATTTGATTTTTCACAAAAAAGGTACCCTGTGAAAAATCCTGGATAGACCCCTATCCAAAGTTTTCAATTCAGATATTCGTGTGCTTTTTATTTATTTATTTTAGCTTTCAAACATTCATTGCCCCCCTATTGCCACTCAAGAATTCATCGCCCCTTTTGGAAGTCATATCGCCCCTTGGGGGGGGGGGACGCTCCCAGGTTGGGAACCACTGCTTTAGAATAATGTTAACAGATTTTAAAATTCTACAAAAAACCTATTAGTTAATTTAAAAATCTACCAGCAAAAATTGTCAAGAATGGCTAAAAATTAAAAATTCGCTTTCTCATAAAATTTAAAATAATTATATTTTAAATTAAAGCGTTGACAAGAAACAAATCAATAACATTTATAGTAAATGAAAACGCTCAAGCAATTAAGTCATTCCATAAAAAT
Source organism: Uloborus plumipes (assembly GCA_038373865.1). NCBI lineage: Eukaryota > Metazoa > Arthropoda > Arachnida > Araneae > Uloboridae > Uloborus > Uloborus plumipes. The sequence goes on along the minus strand of JAXGGA010002170.1, from coordinate 24,731 downwards.
TTCATTCTAGTAGGAGCACATTTAAGCGGAAGAGCAGATTGCGGTTAAATTTCCCAAATAAGACACTTATTAAAGAATCTGAACACCATATATTACCTATTATCAAGTATTTAAAAAAAATTTTTAAACATTTTTATTTTAATAAGATGCCAATTTAATGCAAAGGCTCATCTATTTTATCTTTCTTCAAAATAAAAGAATTTTCATTCACTATCCTAAATTTATGTGTTAAGTATAATTGTTAATTAAAAAAAATCATTTAAAAAAAATAATACAGTAAATGGAAAATTTTGTTTAAGTTTGCAGGCATATTTGGGCACATATTAATAATTAATTTCTTTCCTGATAATTGATGATCCTTTCTTCCCTGATCTCTCAATATAGTTCGGTAATGGTTAATAAATACCCTGATCAGAAGAATAAAACTTACTGGAACCTAACATTTTCCCATAGATATAAAAGATCTCCATTTGATCAAATAGTTACCTTGGGATAAATCCAACAAGATAAATTTAACAAATACTTTTTCTACGAAAAGTTTATAATTAATTAAAGCAATATGAAAAGCCAAAACAGAAAGACATCAAAGGTTTAGAAAACTGATCTTGAAGTTATACCTTTCACACTTAAAAAACTTATTTTAAGCGTCATCGTGCACCTTCATAAGACTTTTCTACTTTGCTACATTGTAAATTAGACACCAACGAATTTCGGCCAAATATCGAGAACAAACAAATTAAGTAGTAAACTGTCAATTTAAAAAAAATCAAGAAATATTATATTTCAAGAATAGTAAAAGAATACTTATCTTCAAGGAAACTTTCCATTTTCACACGAGGCACGGAAAAAACATAAACATGCTCCGGTGTGCGGCCAGCATGTTGCCACTCACAGGTTGTTATTCCAAATTTCCCGCCATGAAAGTGAATACATTTGCGCAGGCGTATTTTCATTTAAAAAAACCTCTACTTGTAAACCTTGAAGCGATTATTTATGAATGTGTTAAAACAACAAAACAATGCAACATAAATGCCTTTGATGGTCCACTTAGCACGGATTTTGTTCAAGTTTGGAATTTTTAGCGTAAACATGATTAGGACAAGCGTCCCTATTATGGGGACCCTAGTCATTATTAATGCTTTTTTTTTTACAGTATAAATCAATTCCCCATAAAGTTTAACCATATTCATAAACATAAGAGGACTATTAGTGGCCCATTGCTTCTATAAACAACATAGGAGAGTAACAGAGGGAAATAAAGTGGAGTTGAATGCGGGGCCTCCTTTTCTTCCTCCGTGCGACCACGCTTCAGAACAGCAAATTTTGGCCTTATTAAAGTACTTAACACTGGAGTCTCCACAGGGACTTTCTTCAACAACACAATTAACGTTTTCTACGCTTGTAATTGTGCTTTAAGATGTTTAAGTTACGCATTGATGAAGCGAGATATAAACACACTATGAAGCTAAAAACGTAAAAAATTATTAGTTTAATGCAAAACACATGCGATAATAAACGGTATTTATACAACCACAGCATTTTGTTATTCGTATATAAATATCTGCAAAAAAGTCACCCTCCCCCACTCGAGAAATTTTTTGCTGCGTCACTATTCACTTGTTTTTTCAAACTGCTTTTCTTTCTTTTTCTTTCTGCTTAAGACTCTGACGTCATGAAAATAAAATAATTTATATAATTGTTAAGTAAATGAAAGGTACCCGTTTTCGAAAATCAAAAATATTTTTTTTTTTTCGTACGTTTTCCTTAAGAACCAGTTTTGTTGCTGATGTAAACTATTTTGATTGAAAATATCTTTGAAAAAAATTTTAAATACAAAAAGCTAGTTTTAGCTACAGTCAAATTTGCGGCCTATATCGTCAAGCCGTGCCAATTATATGTAAATACATTAATTTATCAAAAACAGGATAGAAACAATTCTCCCCCCCCCCCAATCCCTTTTAAATGATGTACATTAGTTTTATTTATGCCCCAATTATTGCAGAAGAAGTAAAGTATCAGTTTTAAATATTTTCTCTGAAGTATTTTTCATATACATCATGAAAAATACTTCAGGGAAAATATTATAATCTAGTCAACTCGCGATAACTCGAACTTCGATAACTCGAATTTTTCGACATCTCGAAAATAAATTTTTTCCCTGCACCTTTATTGCTGAATTTTTTCTCTTTAACGACTCCAAGTATTTTTTTCTTATTCTCGATAACTCGATTTTTTTTCTGATTCACTCAACTTCAGTCTCCCAAAACTCGGATTGTCAAACGCCATCAGTGCCTTTTGCCATTGAAGTGTTTTGTACTCTCTCACTGGCGCGCTCTTAAAAATGCGAAGCGATTTTCACAGTTGTCTTACCCACAGACATGTGGGTGGGGAGACACGTTTCAGCTGCTCCTTGCTTTCAGTCGTGGACTGGTCAACATTCCAGGAAAAAAGACACTTCATCTTCAACTTGACTGACCAGTCCCCCTTGCCTTCGTCTTCCTTCTTTACTCAATGCTGTGAAAAAGCTGAGGCTTCTTTTTTATATCGTTATCGTAGAATGGCTACAAAACGAAATGCTCTACATTTTCTTTTGCAGAGAAGAAAAGGGTGATTAGAAAAATGAGGGAAAGAAAGTATATGCATAAGTACTTATATTGAATTTAGTTTTTGTAAGGTTGTTTAGATTTGTTTTTCAAACTAATGCAAATTTTTATAAGAGTACTAAAATTTGTTATTTAAAAAAAAAAAAAAAGAATAAAGAGTGAAATGAAGATAAAATGCAGATTTGTGATGTCTTTGAAACATTTGCAAAAAAAATGCATATGTCATAAAATAACATTTTAAGTATTCGAAACTTTCGCAAAGTATTATAAGAGCACTAAAATGTGTTATTTTTTTAAAAAAAGAATAAAGAGTGAAATGCAGATAAAATGCAGATATATGATGTCTTTGAAAAATTTGCATAAAAAATGCAGACATTTGAAGCAATACAGACATGAAATGAAGAAAAAATGCAGACATTTTGATGTCTTCGTAATATTTGCAAAGTTTTTACAGAATCTGTAAAAAAAATTCTTTTTTTACAAAATTTTTGAAGATATTTTTTAGCTGAGAGTAGTTGAAATGCTGCATTTTGCCTTCCAAAAACCTGTTTACAACCTGAACTGTGCCTGCATTAAACCTGTATGTTTTTTTTCCTTTCGTAAACCTGAATTGACCTTCCAAAAACCTGTTAACAACCTGAACTTTGCCTGCATTAAGCCTGTAAGGTTTTTTTTCCTTTCGTAAACCTGAATTGACCTTCCAAAAACCTGTTTATAACCTGAAGTGCGCCTGCATTAAACCTGTATGTTTTTTTTCCTTTCGTAAACCTGAATTGACCTTCCAAAAACCTGTTAACAACCTGAACTTTGCCTGCATTAAGCCTGTAAGGTTTTTTTTCCTTTCGTAAACCTGAATTGACCTTCCAAAAACCTGTTTATAACCTGAAGTGCGCCTGCATTAAACCTGTGTTTTTGTTTTTTCTTCGTAAAACCTGAAGTGACCTTCCAAAAACCTGTATAGTCAGCATAAAACCTGCAGGTTTTCTGCTGACATTTTTTCCTGGGTAGGCTTAATCGCTTTAAATTTGACTACTTATTAATTGATATCTTCGTTAATTAAAATCATATCTATATAATACATAAAAGACTACTCTTGTATCCGTATGTCCGGGGTAATCTTCCAAACTACTGAACCGATTTTAACCATTTTTTCACCATAGATAGCTACAGTAACAGGGAGCAGGATAAGCTATAATTTATTTCTAAAAAGCTTAGTTTAAAAAAGTTATTATGGAAAACAGTTAATTTTATGTCATTTCCCCATTAAATGATTAAATTTTCAACCCGTTGTTGCAAAAATTTGGTGCCATGTAGCAACAATATTGATTGTAATCATATTGAAAATTTTGAACCAAGGCTTCTTTGGAGTAAGTATGGAATTTATTGCCTTCTAAGGATTTTTATATTTATCTGAGCCAACAATCGCTAACGGTTGAAATAAAAAAAAATTGATTTTGGCAATAGTTAGAGAATAGAAAGTGTTTATAGTCAAAAAAAATTTTAAATTGGGTACATAAGATGTTTTCACCTCACCAATGTTGTCACGAGCATAGAAACTAATAATGGGACTTATTTAACGAGCAATATTTGGAAATGGTTAATTTCGGTGCGATTGATACTGTAAATATATATTTATTTTAATATACCAAGCTTATAACATTTCCTACTTACTCAAACATTATTTGTAGCTTGCTATTTTTTTTTAGCTTGCATTATTTTTTTATAGTTTATCCATAACATAGCCATTGTTTACAGAAGTGGCCATTATGTTTATAGATATGCACTTTAGTGTTAAGTAATTTATGAATGAGTTTCACTAAACCACCCTACACCCACAGAAACCAGGGCAGGGTCGGGTACCCGGCTAGTAATTATATAGATTGAAACTAATGAAGCCTGAAAAATTACCTATCTATCGGTACCTGGTTCGACTTTCAGTTTATTGGCGTTCAAGAGAAAGAAGCGTGACATAGAAAGATAGAAGAAAAGATAGAAAGAAAGATAGAAAGATAGAAAGATACTCAGTTTTTAATATAAGTAGATATTTCTTGTCTCCTATTTCAATATCACTTTTATGCTTTCTGAATAAAATGTCTAAGCTCCTCAACTCACATGCGTCATTAACAACCCCCCCCCCCCTTCTCTCTCCTGTGTGTCTGTATATTTAATGTTCGATGAGTCCTGCCCTGTTTATTGCATCTCTTAATGCACTCATGTGAAATTCATCATTTTTTCATCACAAAAGCCAATCTTTCTCCGAAGGAAAAAATTTATGCAAGCCCCTCCTTTTAACGGCATTCTTTTTATTTCCTCTGTCCACACAAGAATGACGCACTGTACAAAATGAATGCTGTTTTTACAGTATAATACAGCTAATTTTGTAGTAATAAACTGTAAAAATTGCTATTTTTACAGTAATAAACCGAAAAGTTGCTACTTTTACTGTACTAAACTGTAAAATTGCCAATTTTACAATAATAAACTAAAATTGCTAATTTAACAGTTTATTACCGTGCATTTTGCTGTTTTAAACTGGAACCTCTGCTGCCAGTATTATACTGTTGTTTTTACAGTATAATACAGCTAATTTCGAGGTAATAAACTGTAAAATGGCTGCTTTACAGTGAGAAACTCTAAAATTACTAGCTTTACAGTTTATTACGTTGAATTTTACAACTTTAAAGTGGAACCTTGGCTGCCAGTATTACACTGTCAAAACAATAGTTTATTTTTGCAGTGAATGAGAAGATGGTGCCTCACAGGTGTAGATTTCAATTTGACGCGCCGTGGAGCAGATTTCAACTCGGAACATTTTTGTAATCTATTAAAACTAAATACAGATTTCAAAAGTATTTTTTACCTCTAAAAAACTAGTTCTAAATTTTATTTTTCGTTGAGAGGCATCAAAATGTTCGTATTCTCGAAATTTGCAATTTGGGAGATACTGTTTTCTTAGGACGGCAGAATAGATGATCGAGTAAAATAAATTCATAAACCAAATTAAATATTGACTGTCTAATAAAGTTATTCAAAATTAATGTTTGTGTAATTCGTTTTTATTTTACTCATAACAACCTACCAGATTGATCATTTAAGATGTTTATTAATAATGAAATTTAAATTTGTACTTTTGATTTATTTATTAGAGTACTAGCTTATTACCCGGCGTTGCTGGGTGCTTATTAATACAACAATGTTCCAAGGTATAATTAGAACATGAATTATAATTTTTTTTAACTTATTTTATGCTAAAATGAAATAGGTGAGCTTAAAATTGATAATTCATTGTTAATCTTAATCTTTGTTGGAAAATACTCAAATTTAAATGTGTTAAATTTTATCAATTTATATGCTTAAAGGCTCTATCACTCTGTATATTCAAAATGGAAAGAAAATGGCTATTTTAAGACAAAAAATTTGAATTTTGAGCTTTTTGGATTTTTTAAAAATTTCAAAACCCCTCCTATGTGAATTCTAGTGCATCAAGGATCCTCTGTGCCAAGTTTACTGAAAATCTGACGAAAACTGGATTTGTATAAGGAACAAACATACAAACATACATACATTTTATATATGTAGATGAATTGCGCCTAAAAGTTATTGCTCTGAATGGAAGAAAAAATAAAATGAACAAGAAAGAGAAAGAGAGAGAAGAATATTCTGTCTGCATGGCAGACTGTTAGTGACAGCCTATGTGAATTCTAGTGCATCAAGGAATGTCTGTGCCAAGTTTTATAAAAATCCGACAAAAACTGGATTTGTATGAGGAACAAATAAACAGACATTTTTATATGCAGATTTTCGAAATATCCTCTTGTGTCAAACTTGCATACAAAAACTGATATTTGCATAAAAATCACCCGATTAACCTAAAAGTGACATTTTCCCCACTTTTTCATGTTTTTCAGTATTTTGGGAAAACTAAAAAAAGCAGGTATAACTTATTTTTTCCCCTCCACATAGTGCCATTCTTATACCAAGAGGTTGGCCACCCCTGATCTAGAGCGTCTTGGAAAGCATCCAGGTTATTAGCAAAAGTGTTCTAACGATGTCTAATTAGCAAGGCAATAGTGTGTTTACCATAACTTATCTAAAAAGCAGTTGAATTTTAGAACCTCGTTTATTTGAAACTTTTGATCGAAGTCAGTTTTTTATGTATTTTTTAAGCGATTATGATTGCTTATTACCGTCACTTGACCGAAAATTATGTTCCTGTTGATTTTTGGGATTTCTGTGACGACAAGAATAAATCTAGTTCGCTGTTTACAATAGTTATTTAAAGAGACTAATTTTCACCGTCATGGTCACAAATCGGCTGCGTTCATTCTTTTCTTAGTTTTTTTCTTTTTCCAAGTCTCAACTCAAGCTAGTTTTATTTATAAAACGGGTTTGTTTGTGTAAAAGCACGTTTTCTATGGAAAAACACAAACACATTGGCATACACACACACACACACACACTACACTGCTAAAACTACAGGTTGCATGTGGCACCTTTAAGGGTGAGAAGTTGTAGCACCAGCGGCACCACCTGAAGGGTACCAAGGGGTCATCCGTCTAGCACTTTTGAAAGTACCATATGGAGTCAAGTGGAACCCTATGGGTACCTTAAGGTGCTATTTGCAGCCTAATATCACCTTCAAGGGTGCCATAGAGAGTCAAGTGGCACCCTTCAGAGGATTCTGCTGGTGCTACAACATTTCAACCTTAGAGGTGCCACTTGCAACCTGTAGTTTGAACAGTGACGCTGCCGACCAGGAGGAGGGACACGCCAGCGGAGGTTTTTTGTGTGCTGGATGCTGCTTTAGTCTAAAAGAGGTTGTGTTAACCCATTTATGCCCAAGTTTTTTTTTACCATTTTTTTTTCAATTTTTATCTGCTTAAAACTCTTACTTGGAACTGTTTACATATATTTTAGGCGTAAAATAGATCGCCGTTGCGATATTTATTAAGTTATTTAACGTCTTGTTTATGGGACATTGGGCAGATATGTGCGCAAAATACGACCTTACTTGACTTTATTTTTGCAAAGTAACATTACAAAAGGCATATGTGATCAATTTTAAACAAATCATTTTAAAATAGTTTAGTTTTATGAAAAATAAGCTCGTAAAAAAACTTTCTTTGGCTACCCATTCCGGATCGTTGCTTGACTGATTTGTCTGAAAATAGCTGTCAATGAATAAACTCTGATGTCTAACTAGTGGTTCTATCTGGTTTTCTCAAGAAGAAGGACTATTTAACTTATGAAAAACAGCTTTAGTAAAATGATATACCCATTACAAGTTTTTGTATGCAGTAACTAACAAGCGTCCTGTTTTTAAGACACTGGGCATAAATGGGTTAAGACGAGAGGCCCAACGAGTAGGGTGCTGTTCCAACTCGTGACTGCGAAAAACATAGTTTGATTCAAGATGTTAAAATTCAAATTCTTTTTTATTTAGTTAGTAAACAAATTACTTTCAGGTGCCGCTAATAGTAGCAAGCCCTGCCGCAAACACCGAGTTTTATCCGTATTTCTCTATCATGTCCGCCTCCCCCTTCCCCTCTCACCAGTAAATTTTTGAAACATTGGAAAAATTTTTGCTTTTTAAATGTTTTTCAGTTCAAGAACGATTGAATCGAAAAGTAAGGCTTTGTTTCAGTGAGGTTTTTTTTTTTTTTTTCGTTTACTATGTGTATGTGTATGTCTTGGAATCTGTCTTCGAAATCGGACAATGTTGGAAAAAAATACTCACAACGCGAATGGATCGTTGACAAATGGGCTAAGCCCAAAATTTTAAATTATTTCGAAGTTTGAGCATTTAAATTTCAATCAATTCGAGATTCACTAAATCAGTGGTGATACAATTTCAGTTGTACGTCGAAAGAATGACCGAAACAGCCCTGCTGTAATAAATAGTTCAAGTTAATCGCGAAAGTGAAAAGCAGTTTGGATTAGTGAAAGACAAACAGTCCCGCCACCTCTTAAGACTATAGATGCTAAGAAAGTATGGGGGTAACAGCTATTTGTGATATCGAAATATTGAATTGAATTAAAAAATGACAAAAGGTGATCAAACTATAAAATTCTTTTAGCATACTGAAGATATGTTTCAAAGTTACTGTTGGAAATCATGCATTTCGATCACGGGGGGGGGGGGGGAATAAAATTGGGTGACAGAAGAATTCGGAGATTTTTTTACTACGAGCATACTTTTTTACCTTTAAAACTTGAATGCATTTCGTTTAAATGATTTTTTTTTTACTCATTCCATTCAGCTTCGCTAGTCGAGTACTGTAAAGGCCTTTTTATTCGCGAGGCCTTAATTTTCGCGAGCCCTTCGTAATCGCGAAAATTTAGGCCTCGCGAATTTTTTTTTTACTTTGGACTTTTTCAACTTTCGGTTCTGTACATGCAAAATTCGCGAAATTTTCAGCCCGCGAAATCACCGATATATTCATTTTCGCGAAAATTACGGCCCGCGAAATTGAAGGCCTTTACAGTAATTGGAGTTGAAAGTGAATGTTTTTCTGGGGTGGGGGGTGGGGGGACAGTTATTTGACTCAATTATAGATGGAGAGTCGTGTTTCGACCTTCTTTTAAGTGTGAACTCTGACTTAGATCACTACTGATTTGCGGCGGATCACGATTTGCTCAAATTTAAATTGCACGAACTGCGAAATTATGTAAATTTCTGGATTAGGACTTGGAGCTTCTTCAATGATCCATTCGAGTTGCAAGCATTTTTTTCGGACCTTGTCCTATTAAAGCAGCGTGACATGTGACAAGGGAGGGGGAAGAGGTCAATCCCTAACAAATTTGATTAATTTTCAAAATTTGCTCTTCTTTGAAAGCTCATTGAAAATTAAAAATCATTGGTGCTTAGTTAGTGCAACTAGCTTGGGATTTTTTTGCCAGTAGTCAGCTATAGTTTCGTTATTAAAATAATCCTTTAAACTAAATTTGTCTAACTTTAATAGTATTCATTTACACACACATTTATTAGACTACTGAACACTATTTACAACACAATCATCTATAATAACGTAACTTTCCAACTAACTTTTTACAGGACAGAGCGCACAACCCGCTTGCTCTTCCCTCTCTCTCTTTCTCTCTCTCGGACCTCAGAGATCTATTTCTCCAAAGCATCCCTTTTCTCCAATGATCTCCGTTCCTCCACACCCGAGCACCATACATACTAAACTAACACGGAAGACCAGGAGTGAATAATTGAAAAACCTAACTGTTGTGGGGAGGGGGGGGCAGGAGCTCTCCGAAGAGAGGTCACTGGGATCTCCCAAAAAATTTCCTCGTTCGGCACATTTGGACTGACGATTCGGCAAATTCAAGGTATTGCAATATTTTTTTTTTCTAATTATACATATTGTGTGTGTGTAGCTGCAATTCTTCTTTATATATCTGCTACCTTTGAAAATAAGGATAACCAATTTATAAAACTCAATTTGGTTGTCGATCTGTCATGCAGCCAATATATTTGTTTTCCTACGAACGTTTTGACAGTTAAAAATACACCCCCTCCCCCTTTTGTTTGTCAATCAATCTTTGAAGAAAATATTAAAAATGCTTGATTTTTCTTCTTTTTTTTCATTTTGTATTTATTTTATTAATTTTTAGTGATACTTATCCACGACCATCTCCCCTGGACACAGTGCAAAAGCTTAAATTGAGTGATTTTTCTCTGGTTTCTGGTTGTCATTTCAAAATTTTTTGGGGAGGAGTGAGAACATATATTTAATGCATTTTATTAAAGAAAACAACAAAATACACACACAAATGCATAATTGCACTGCTTCCCAAAGTTGAGGGGGAGGGGGGAGAGAACGCAATTGACCCTCTATCTCCATGTTGAGCTGGATACGCAATTGCCGTCCAATATGATTAAAAAAAATGTTTTGTAATAAATTTAGATTAAGTTGCTATCAATGCATTTAAGAATGAGTAAATGCTTTCTGCCATCACTTCCTTAGAAAGAATTGATCCACTGTCTTAAGTTTCAAGCACGTGTTGCTTTTAAATGAAGCTTAGTCAAGCAAATGCTTTATCATTGATAGTCCAGCTGGAGCAGCGTCGACGGGCTGCTCCATGACGTTTGTTACATTAGCATAATTTATTTTGCAATTTAAGCAGGGACTGTTCGTTTAATCAAAATAAAAAGCTAATATTTCGGGTACTTTTTTGACGTTCTTGCTATCATAATTTTGAATTGTTATTTATGAAAATACAGTCGACGCTCGTTATAACGACCACACGTTATAAAGACCATTCTTATATAACGACCGGTGAGAAAACCCCCAACTGTATCCCCAATATACTCTATGTTTTACCTCTTATAGCGACCACTCGTTATAAAGACCGTTTTCTGTAGGACGGAGACGGTCGTTATATCGAGCGTCGACTGTATATGTTTAAAAAATGTTTACGAATTTGATTACGATTATGCCGACTAATAATCCGACTAATATAATCCAAACTATATGGTTACTATGAAAATAAAGCTTAAGACTAAAAAAATTTGATAGTGGCCAGTGGCCAATAAACCCAAAAAAGTTAGTGGCCACTTTGGCGTTCTTGTTGGCCACTTTGATCAGTGTTAAAAAAAAATACTTCTACTCCGTTTTATTCTGAGTATAGTGATATTACCTAATGTACTTGTTTTCATCTTAACTAAATTACTATGTATAAAAGAAAGAAGTAAGAAGTTTTAAATAAAACTTCCTTTTATGAAAATAAAAGCAATCCTTTTATGAATAATAAAATTATTAATTTTGAATTTAGATCTTTATTAAAGCAGATGGGCCGATTTTATCTCCATGGCTATTTTCTTTTCATTATCGGAGAGATGCATATTGCATAGGTATTTTGAATTTTTTGTTCAAAAAAATTCAAAAAAAGTAGGTCGCCAATTTGGCGACCAACATCAAATTTTGTAGTGGCCAAAGAAATAACCGAGTCGCCAAGAACCGGACCCATTTTCCCCACCTGACCCTAGTTAAAGTGATTTTTTTTGTTTCAATTGCAATTTAAGAGCTAATTTGTTAATTAGTTACTTTTTTGGTTTTGAAAAAAAAGTGGCGAGTGAAGCAAAACAAGAGTGCTGACATATCAGAGACACTTAAACACCTCTCTAAGCGTTTTTCATTTATTGAAAATTAAAAATACGCATCAAAGATGCAGTCATGTGAATTTTCATGTTTTTGTCCCAGAAATTAAATTTATCATCGAGGAATATCAGAGGAGACAAGCAAGTAGAATTTCAAAAATACTACAATTGAATACTTTTTTATTTTTCTTTTAGACACAAATGTCAAATATACGAAAGGTTAAAAAATTGGAACAGTATGAGCCGTAGCGTACATAGATTGAAATGCGTCGCCCTTGTAACTTATAATGCTACTTTCCTGGATCGTGCGACCTCAAACCTCACCCCCCCCCCCCCAAGCTGCGGGAATTGCGAGGGTACTATGCACGCCACTGAGTAAGACAACCCCCCCCCCCCAAAGTGTCACCTTTTGAAAGATATTTATTTTATTTATTTATTCCTCCTTTCAATGGAATTGATCACTATTCTACCGTGCTAAATCATAAAAGTCGTATCTGCACTTTTTAACAAAATTGAGCTATCAGCATCAGGTGAATCTTTGTGACGTATTTTACTCACAAAGTTTTATGGCCATTTAAGGACGTAAAGCATTTTTTAAAAATTTCTGAAAAAGTATCATCCAAATCAAACACATGGAAGCGCAAAACTTTAAAGAGTTTTTTCTCAGTTTGAGCTCGAGTGCAGATACCACTTTTTGCGCTTAGCACGGGAGCATTATAGTAATTACTGTTTCTGTATATATCACTCCAGCAAAAACTCTCAAGGAATGTTTTCACTCCTTGAACGAAAAAACTCACAAAATATCTCTATAACCAATAAATTTGCTTCTACCAGCCTCTGGCAACCGGTAAAAATCGCCAATTGCGATCTATTACACAATAACTAGCACATTCACAACAAAACAAATTTTTCGAAAATCCAACCTATATCGAGCACACTCACGCAAAAAGACAAACAAACAACCAAACGTTCAATAAACCGATCCATCTTCCAACTACTTTCCCCACGCGCTTCTTCGATTTCCAACAAGATACGAGATGGACTTACCGGCTCGGGAGCAACAAGTGTGTGGTGGATGAAATCCAATTAGCAATTCTTCGGCAAAAACAAGCCTCCTACCGTCTCGATCGCTCGTGTTGAGAACACTGGAGGAGATAACGGTGTGTGCGAGCATCACTAGAGGATCCCGCTAACCCAGATACGCACGCTAAACAGGTGTCAGAGAGGGAGGAGTGACCATGAGGAAAGATGGAGATGAACCCCGGTATCTTTCCGATGGCAGTGAGTGTGGGTGAAATTGAGTTTTTCTCGATGGATTTTGGCATGGAGATGGGGTATGGGTTGGAATGTTATGGGCCATTTCGCTGTTGGTCAATGGTTTTAGTGTCCTGTTTAGTGTGGAGATGCGGGGAGGATTTTTGAAGGAGAGATTTTGCACGTAATATGTTGAAGCGAAAGTTTGAGGAGTAGACCATAAATTGTGATGAGAGCTACGTTATGAATGATGCATTTTAACTTAACGTTTTACATCAAAGTTCGAAACGCAGAGGAAGGAAAATATGGAGCATTCTGAATTAAAAGTATTGAGGTTACGATGTAACTAGTATGTTGTGGTCCATCACGAAACTTTTTTCTGTGTATATCTTATGACTTATTCGATCTAACGTATACCGCTCATGCAATTGCTACTGCAAAATTCTTACATTTCCGAACCGAGAATTGAATCGAGATTGTTTCAATGTAAGTTCACTGTTATTTTAAATTTTATTTAAATTGCAGCAATAGTTCTTGAGATAAACAGCTGCAATGCTGAAAAAAGAACATACGACTGCACCAGCCCGTTTGCAGCTAATAGCGCCAAAATTTAATCACTTTTTGTTCTCTCTAAGTTCTACCTGTGGATCAATTTTTGTTTGATTCCGTTCAGTACTTCTCGAGATGTAGCAGTCACAAATAATGAGAAAAACGTTCGATTGCTCAACCCCTTTTTGAGATATTGACACCACAACTAAATCACCACCTGTAAATAATAGGGTCTACCTATGGACCAACTTTCGCTTGATTTTGCCTGTTAATTTCTGAGATATAACAATCACGCAAGCGCAGAAAACGAGCGATTGTTCCACCCCCTTGGAGGAATTCGGTGACGAATGATAGTTTTTTTTATTTATTTATTTTTTTCTTCTTTTTATTTAGTCTCCAAGTAATGAATATTGACCGCTTATCTTTACCTTTATTAGAAAGTTAAATAAACATTTTCTTGTTAATATATATATATATATATATATTTTTTTTTTTTTTTGTAAAATATAGATAGTAGTAAGTAAAGTAAAATATGGATATTGGTGATGACTCTATAACAAAAAAAAAAGAAATAACCAAAATGCTCCGAATAAAAATTTGAATGTCACATAGGAAAAAAGAAATTTTTCGTCTGGTAGTTGTAACTGTAAGAATTTTACATGGAACATTTGGAATTTGAATTAATCAGTTTTAGATAAAAGTTTTCAGGTGCCATTGTAAAAAGATTTTAAAGAAGACTTTAAAAAAAGAAAGAAAGACAAAAAAAAAAAAAAAAATCACATGCATCCTAATATTTGAATTACATTCCAATAATCCAATACTTATTTGAAGTCATAAAGGGAAACAAATATTTCTGTGTGAATTTTGAAATACGTTGAGAAAGTCCACGTGGAACGTTCTGAGCCGCTTAATATTCAATCCGATTTTTTCGATGTTTTGGTTAAATAATTTTAATGGAGACTTTAGTTAATAAATCCCACGTCGAACATTCCTATTTGCATTTTGAGGTCTCGAAAGGAAGTACACATTTCTGCTTAGAATTTAGTATACTAAGAAAATTTGTGTGGAACCTACTGAACCAGTTACTTTTGAACCAAGCTTTTGGGTGTTGAAACAAAATAAATTTTAAACTCTAAAATGCATGAATTTAGATTGTATTTTTAAAAATGTTCTCTTGCTCAAATCACGGGGACAAATATTTAAAAAAATCGTAGTTTACAGCTTAAGTATGGTTTATAGTTAAAATCCTGGACAAAAGTGGAAGCTTTATGTAAAAAAAACTTAACTTAAGCACAACTTAATTTAAAACTCGTAAGTTAGAGAAGGAATGTTAATCGACTTTTTAACTATATCTATAGTAGCTAAAGCGTTTCAAATATAAAGCCGCCAAAATAAGTTCGTCATAAAATTTCGAATTTTTTCGATACCTCCTTCGACTCTCTACTCGAAGTCATTACCAAGGTGATGCGGTTGTGGATACATACATGCATTGGTTAATGTTAATACTATTAATAGTATAGATTGACTTACCAAAAGCATTGATAAAACTTGTGAAAATGCTTTACTATTTAAGTAGTAGTAACGTAGTAATAATAAGAAAGTAGAAATTGTTAAGAAAAGTAAAATGAAGAAAACGCCCTACCGTTATAAATGCTGAAAAAAAGAATGAATTTACAAAAAATCAACTTAGTGTTGTAATGTACAAACTTAAAATGGATTTTAATAGCACTTTAAGTGAGCATTTTCTTAGTTATTGGCAACTACAGACCTTCAATTTTCTCTCATAATTTAGAAGAATAAATTGCGTATGTTCTCAAATGGCCACCTGCTGCATTTATGTGTTAACTATACTTTGCATAGCGTTGCCAATTGGATACTATGGATACATGGACTATTTTTCCTTATGACCAAGCATACGGCAACTCAAGCATAAAAAGCAAGTATTATGTATCTTTAAAGCAAATATAACCATCTATCCTCAAAATTAAATTTTTAAAAATGCTTTTCAATGTTTTCTTATTACTATTGAAAAATATATATAGTTCTTTCAAAGAACAAAAAATCACGCAGTGTAGGGTTAAGCAAACTTTAACAAAACCATTTCATGTGAAACGTTCGCAATAAACATTTCTCTCAAGAATAAACATCTTGAGAGATTTGAACATTTAAATAAACAGTTGAGGCAAAAATTTTGAGAGTTTTTTACAAATGGTAAGCATTTGAGCGAAACAAAAATGTACGTGTGTAATTCACAATGTTAAGAAATTGCTCTTTCAATAACAGTAAAAACAGGTCAAGTAAGGGAATGTGAGGCACAGTGAAACGGTAAAATATTTTAATACTTCGCAGCTCCACCTATTTGACAATTGTTTTACTATATTGTTAAGCATATAGTTGATTCCAATGAGACAATAGACTTCTGTGAAAAAAGTGGTAAATGATAATGCTGTCTGTATTCAAAATTTGATACTTAAATTCAGAGGGGTTTTTAATGTTCAAACTCCCTCCGAAATTTTTTAAAACTATTACATTAATGCTTTTCATAGTTTATCACTAAAAAAAAATATTGCTGTTTTATTTTAATTTTCTTATTTACTTTGAAACTGCATTTGAAAATGAAATTACCATTATTGAATAACTAGCAGTACCCGCACGGCGATGCCCGTGCAATAAATGTAAAGGAAGTTAACTAAATAAAGTTTAACTCACTCTTAAGACTTTTCTTCTTTTCGTGTGTGTGTGTGTGTGTGTGTGACTAACTTATTTATTTTTAGCGAAATTTTTACGTTTCAATATGGAACTTTTGACACAACTGTAGAGCCAAGATTTTCGAAAACTCTCAACGACCACAGCAATATTGCCCTTGAAATTTAATATAATTCACCGATTTAACCGTAATTTCAATGTAAAATTGGTCTCCAAATCTAAATTTATTAACATAGGGAACCGATTGTATCAGGTAGATCAGCCACAACCATTCTTCCATGATTTTAATGTGAACATTAAAAGGAAAGAAATATAATGTCTTTCGTACCATCTCTTTGAAGTGATTACAATCTAACAGTGACCCTCAAATAATCAAGATTTCACTGGCCGGGAAGTTTGGAAAATTTCCCGGTTAACTGAACAGCGGTGTTACAGAAAATGTCAGAATGGAACTATTATTATTAAAAATTTAGTGATGGCGGCATTAAATACATGTTTTAAACATGCAATAAAATACGCTTTAAACTGCAAACAACTACTGTTCCTTCCCAGACCGTTTTATTTTTCTTTGAGTTGGAGAAAGTAGTGTTTCACTGGCTGGGAGGTTTGGTAAATTTCCTGATTGTCGCCAAACTTTACGACGCCAAATGCGAAGAGGAACTGAATAGACATCCCTAAATTTTTAACAATGATAGTTCCATTGTGACATTTTCGGGAACCCCGAATTTTGAGGAAGTCAACTTAATAAATTTAAATTCACTTTAACCTCCTCTGAAGAAAAAATATTATATCCTTTAGTTCAAATGCGCTCCACAACCTTTTAAATTCCACTTAAAGTCATGTTAAAGTTTAAATCAATTCGCCAAATAAATATAAGAGACAGAAAGTTAAGTAAGTAACAGGAGATATTAATTAATCAAATTGAATAAATTTTCAAGGCTTAAATCTATACGCAAATTTAAACCACAAAGTAACTTCAGGGACAAAAGAGCAGCTGATCAGGAAAATGGCTCTAGTGTTTCAGTTCTGCGTAGAGTTAGGCCTTGAAAATTGACTAAATTTGATTAATTAATATCTCCTGTCCTAATTAACGGACAGAAACGTGCTAAAACTTTTCTTTTTCAGAAAAAAAAAACCCTTTCCAACGATATATAATGTTTTGGGGTGGGGCGAGGTTTTCCCCCCTCAATTATGGCGGATACACCAAAAATGAGACTAATTAATTAATTTAAAAATAACTAATTCGAAATTAAAAATTTGGGCTTCGAGGTGCACGAGGGCGGGGTACGTTCGAATTTTTGAGCCAAGTTTCAGGTCTGTAGGTGCTGTGGGGGCTTCTGGCCAGCGGTTACAAACGTACAAACGACAAACGAACACCGTCATCTTTATATATATAGATTGTACAAATTAAGTGTTTTCTCTGCAGTATTTATTTTTATTGCAGTTATTGCAAACATAATTTCTTAACAATACACCTTTCCCTTCGAATTTTTAATACCACTGAAAAAAAAACACCGAAATTCTGCAAATTTGTAAGTATCAAACTCTATATTTAACACATCTAAAAGTGCCCCCCCCCCCCCAAGATAGAAATTTCAAAAGTACTCCTTCGAATGCGTGTATATGAGTAAACCCATCTAAACAGATATTTTTTTCTTTCTAGATTTCACTTATATAGATTTCAGGAGGAATAGGTTTGGTAAAACCCTCCCCGAAATTAAGGTCTGGTTAAATTGTCCCTGCTTAAATTGTAATACTTTAAGGTACATTCAAAAAGTGTAATTATAAAATTATAGAGGCATAGTTATTAATATTTCAGACATTAATTGACACCCACTGATCTTCAGTGCTGTACTTATTTTTAAAATTTTCTTTAAGGACTGTTTGATACAAATTGTTAGATGCGAAATATTTTATTTCGTTCATATTTTCATTTATGTAATGAATTATTTAAGCATTAATTAATTATTCAATTTGCTTATGTATTCACTTATTTTTATTAATTTACTATTTCAGTCCCTCATTTATTTACTGACTAATTAATTTATTTATACGTTTATTGTTTCGTTATAAATTCATGTATTCAGTTATTCATTTATTTATCCATTCAGTTCAAAAAGCATTCTTAATTTTAAAAAATTAAAACAACTTCATGAGCGAAATATTTCAATTTCCGATTTGCCTCATAAATGGAAACAAGTGAAAATTTCTATTTGAAGGTGAAAATTTAGTGTCTAAAGTGAAAAATAATATTTCAATACAAGTTTTATTATAATGTGCATTATTCTTTTGTCATGTACTGTAATTTTTAAAACAAATTTCCGATTTGTTCACTTTGAAATAGGTAAGATATTTTATTCCACATTCCCCAACAGTTATGTTTTTATTAATTAACTTATTTCTTTTTAAGCTATTGCAATGTTATTTTCAGCAACACAGGAACATTTAATAAAGTCAGTGCTGCGCAAATTAAATATTCATCCTTGAGGTTTCTCGAATTGTACAACATGAGAAGTAAAAGAATTTGCTTTTCTGCGGAAATAACAAATGAAAAAAAAAAAATAAACATTCTTGTTGGAGAAAGTGTAAAAACATACCTTGCACGATGCACGTGTTTTGGGTTATGAAAAACTCTACTTTAGGAAGTTTTTTTTTTTTTTTTTGTGAATCCATTTTTTTTTAAATAACATTTCATTAGCTTTAATTTGCTCACTCAATGCACTTTAAAAACAAATTAAGGGGTACCAGTACCTTTATAACAATTTTCTTAAATTTACGCGAAAGATGTAATTCTTTGAAACCATTGTTTCTACACTAATTTTCAATCAATAATTTATTTTTAAACATTTAAAATTTTGCCCACTTTTTTGAAACTTTGAAAAATTTAAGAAACTTTAATTTTTTGTAAAAACCTTATGTTTTTGCATTTATTTCCGAGTTTCTTTTTGCTAAATGATCAAAATTATCACCTCTAAAAATCTGTACATTCATTTTCTTAAAAATTTATTTGAAAAAAGTTGTGCCTTTTATGTAAAAAAAATTCTTAGAAATTTCTGTTTTTAAAGGTTTATTTAAAAGGTTATTTTAAAGATAATTTTAAAGGTAAAATTTTTAGTAACTTTTAAAATGCTTATTCAATGCACAGTTTTGTTAAATATATTATCCTGAGTGCAAAAAATATTGTTTTAAAGCTGTATCTTTAATAGAAAAAAATCCTTAGCGATTCTAAAAGCATGGAAACACTAAAAACTGATCATCGAGAAAAAGCACTTTAAAGTTTTGCTTTTCCATTAGAACACATAGCGTGCATGCCTAGAGTCACTCATAACTTTTTTAATTATTCAGCTAGATAAGATCAATGCTATTTTTTCCGAGTGCTTTAAATAACTCTTACTTTTGAAATAAGCAATAAAAAATGTTTTGGTCTTTAGGTCATTTTTGGGATACTGTGACCCCTTAAGTTAAACACATGATGGCAATACTTGGCGCATCAAGTATTTTTGGTGATAGTGCTGTTATAGTGTAAAAGAGATACATGAAAACGATTACACTGTCAGTCCTTTAAGCGTAAGTGTATAATAATGTGCTTTCAGTTTAAGAGTAAAGATATAAGCAAAGACCTTATAAGTATCCAAATTACATGTGATGAAGAAAGATGATTGTTATGAAAATTCTAATAACGATGATTGTACGCACACATCATCAGAATTCCGGTCTAAGAAACGCAAAGAGCTGCCCAAATCCCCCCCCCTGTTCCCAATCTTGTGCTTTCAAAAAAAAAAATTGGGTTCTTGAGATTTTGTTTGAAATTCTGGGGTTTTGGGCTGTATTGATGAGGAATATATTTTATTAAATACTAGCGGTACCCTAGCGGCTTTGCCCGTGGTATAAAATTAAAAGGTCATTTGATAATAAATTGATACCGCAGAAAGAATACTCAATTTTAGTTATAATTCTATTGTAATTCCTTAAAAGTATGATATAAAAATAAGCCAAAAGAGAAAATAAGAGCAATTTTGTTGCTCACAGAAACCAGCAGAATTCTTATCAAAATTTTAAAAAAGAAGGAAGTTTTCTTTCCTAGCTTTAAAAACAAAATAATACATGCACATGCCGTGACAATAAAAAGACTGCGTTGGAGGGGGGGGGGGACTTTCTCCGCAGTATTTTTGATCTAATTTTTCTCTGCGGAGAGAAATCTTCCTTGCCTATCTCTATAATTGCTTACGAATTACATTTTTTTTTTTGAGCAGACTGTTTACGCCATTTTTAGATATAAAAATGCTTAAAAAAAATAACTATTCAAACATCGATTTTGGCATTGATCAACACATTTTTTACTTCATCATTTTGAAGGTTAAAAATCGATCGATTACAATAATAGTAATTATTTTTTGAAAAGAAGTGAATAAATTTTTTAGTTAGTTTCATGATCTTCGATATTCTTACATACATATGGGAGAGACTTAATGATTTCATTTCACTAATTGCTGTTTTACTATTGCAAAAATGACTGCAAGAAAGAAAAACAGTCGAGTCTCAAATCAAAATTTCCATTCATTCTAACCTTATCCAACATTTAAAGTAATGTTTTTTACTTATATGTCATCTTAACTGCCCAAGCATATGTTTAAAAAAACGAAGGATGTAGAACGGCCGAAGCGGAAACGTCAGAGGCAATTGAACTTGAAAGTTTTTTTTTTTTTTTACTGCATAAATCCTCTGGTTTTCCGTCACTCATCCAATTTACATCACAGGTGTTTTTCTATTTCATTTGCATTGCATTAACATAGATATATAAACCTTATTTTATTTGTAAGCGAAACACAGTATCTCAACTGTTTGCATTCCCCAAGAAAAGTTTAAAAACACTCGATGACAACCAATAATTGAAACGAACATCTGGATTACAATAACTATTTATTAATCGACCTATGTATATCTTTTTCAATCTTCTCTCTTTTTATTTTTTTTTTTCTTTCCTTATACATTCTTCTATCTCTTGAGTAAACAACTTTTTTCCCGAAAAGTTTAATCAATGTCGGTCAAAATGTGAGGCATTTCATATATGAGAAAATTGGACTTGCAAAAGTTCAATTTCCGTTGTTGTCAAGACGATTTCGATTGCTAATTATTTCTTTAAGGGATAAAAGAAAAAAGAAAAAAAAGAAAGAAGAAGAAGAAAATAATATGTAGCAAAAACTATAAAAACACACTGGCATCTTTTTCACGAAAAAAAAAAACCCCCCAATCACTTCAAATATTTAAATGAATATTATACAACCAAAATTATTTTTCTGTAGCTAACGGAATATAAAAAACAACGATTCTTCTCATTCGATTAATACTTAACTTTCCAGCGACTAATTTTCATATAACTAACATGTACTAATAGAAAAGTGCTTCGCCTATGATTAATAATTAATTTTCATATCATTAGGTAAAAGCAAGGTCGGAGCAGTGGCGACTCTAGAGGGGGGGGGGGGGGGCATGAGCGCTGTAGCCCCTTTCGAGAATGGGGAAAATATTTCAAAAATGAGAGCTAGGCTTGATTACTCCAAATTCCATCAACTGAACCACTAATTTTTACGCAGAAGCAAATATATAAATATTTTTTTTTATATTTAGCTTATTAAAAAAGAAAAAAAAAGAATCCGTCAGGAACTTACTTTTAGTTTCTTCACTTTCAAAACTAAAATTTCGTTTGAATAAGCACCAGAATATAAATACAGCTATAGCGTGAGGCAGCTCCCAAAGCGCTATTTTAATACATTAATAGTACTTTTCTGTCTTCGCTCTGTAAGCAAATTCTATAAAATTTAAACATTTAGTTTTATTATGTTTTTAAATATTCTACGGTATTATTTTATTCAGGCCAAATTTGATTTTCGATTGATTCGATTTTATTGTCTGAGTTGCTAAAAATTTGTTAAGAGTTCATGAAAAATAAAAAACTTTGGAACCATGTTCATGTTGCATTTATTTAAAAAATTAATAAGAGGTTAAGGAAGCATGATACTTAAAATTATTTTTTTTAAATTAATTTACACGTTTGTATGTTAAGGAAAATCTAAATTTCACCATATTCTTTTGTGAAAACTAATGTATAAAATTTCATCCATAGTTAATTACTGGAGAAGTTTTTGCCAAAATACTTTTTTTAATCATACCCCACCCCCTCCTCCTTCCTACGTACTCAGAGGATGGCCCTCCTCCCAGAACTTGTTCTGGAGACGCCCCTGAGTCAGAGTTGTGGAGTCGGACCGATTTTGGGATAAAAAAAGCGGCTGCACAGTTTCAGGAATCGGAGTCTGAGTCGACGATTTTCGTTCTGAGTCCGCAACTCTTCTGCAAAGGCTTCTTAAAACAAACAGTTCAAATGTTCTTTAATTTGAAATTTAAAAAACAATAATAAACAAATTACTGGCTTTAAAAATGCATTCGTAAGTTTTAATTTTTTCTAACTACAGCTATTGAATTCTATATTTTACTTGATTGAGCGATAATTCAACTACAATTCCTTCAAAGTATGACATAAAAATTTGGTATGGGCCCTACACTACTTCCTTTTACGTGTACATTTCTTAGTAGATGCCTTAAGTGCTAAAATAGTGCTTGGAGGGAGTAAGATAACAATTCAAACATTTATATCCCTAGTTTGCCACGAAACAATGCAAAAAAATGTTTTACAATGATTAATCTCCAAAATATCGCCAATTTTAACATCATTCAGTGAATTTTTCGCAAAATATCACCAATAGCGCCAAATTGAACCCCCCCCCCCCCAAAAAAAAGTTTTTAAAAAAATCGCAAATTTGTCGCCAAATTGGCAAAATATCGCTAATAGCGCCAAATTGAGTCCAAATAAAAAAAAAAAAAATTCGCCAACTTGGCGATATGTCGCCAAATTGGCGACAAATACTTCGCGACCAAAGGCTTGGCGATATATCGCCAAGTGGTCGCGCCAATTCATCTGCATTGAAATTAACACTGATTAACTCCAAAAATGACAAATTGCTGTGTCTTTTTTTTTTTGGACCTCGACGTCGTGTAGTCCCTTTTTCCGTTTATGCTGGAAATCTGCAGCAGGGCATCCCGGTGCTTCACCACCCGGGTTGTCCACCGGTCCATGCCCCTTTGCCACCGTGCAGAAATTAGCGGCGAAGGAACGCACACACCTATCTAAACTCGTCATTGCGAAAAACGTAATTTGAATTCAAAATGTCAAAATTAAAATTTATTTATTTTTTCTTTCTTTATTTTTTTTTTTTTCTGTAAAAAAATTCCTATTCAGAGGCGAAATAAGGAAAGTATTAACGATCCATTTCACATTCCCTTCAGAAGAAGACAAGAACCATCAATTTTCTGATTGTGTTTTTAACATTCTGGCAGAAGACTTCTAAGCCGCAAAAATCCTAGTTATTTTATTCGCTTAAAATCCCATGCATTTCACAATAAGTTCTACTACTCATCGTGCCGAAGGATTTAGAAGAATTGAACGACAGATGAGTCATTAGTAAACACCCAAACCCTTTTTAAGATGACTTAGGCTAATGAGAACTATTTGTCCTAAATCTTTAGAACTCCACTGCGCCCCACTGTCATTTGGACAAAGCTGATTTCATCACGTTTTCGCACTCAATCTGTTGATGGGAAGAATTGGGCTCAATTTTTATTTCCGTAACCATCCATACGTTAAGAATCAATCAACTGGACCGTTTCGAAGAACCACGCGAAATCTGCGCCATTTTGTTCTCCAGGTACTTGATTCGATTTTAACGCCATTGTTCTTCTCCTAAGGAGAACTTGATGAAGCAGAAAATTGACTGTTAAAAACTTTCGCACTTAACATATCACAAGTACAAATTATTATTCCAGTAACAACCGTCGGATTTTGTCTTGCGTGCTGACATGGAGGAAATGCGATTTTAACACACTTTTCGTTACAATTTGAGTGAAAGTTTAAATGAAAAGAATTTACTTGATTGTAATGCGCTAGAAATGTCATAACATTTCTAGCGCATTACAATCAAGTAAATTCTTTTCACTTAAATTATAACGAAAAATGTGTTAAAGTCTTCCGACCACTGGCTCTTGTTAGACTATAAAGAATCTTGACGTGGTAAAATAGTGAACCTCATCCCCCCCTCCTACTTTTGAAAGCACTTATTTATTTATTTCCTTATTATCTCCTAAGATTTAGAACTTTTCAACGCGACTGATATTATAATAATACTGTTTGCCTAGCTTGAACGAATACCGTCGGTTCCACAAAAACATTATCTATATCAGTCTCAGATTCCCTAAAAATGTGTTCTAAACAAATATTCTATTGGCTACCGGAAAAGGCAGTGAAGTGAACTCACGCTACAATGCGATTCGACTTACTCGGAATGGCTATTATAACGCGATTTTTTCACCAACACCGAATATCGGAACTAACACGAATTTCTCGTCCGCTACACGAAAATTTTCGGAAGGGAATCGCGGATCTTAAGCATGGGCCCTTTTTT